>CP099847.1:19185645-19462185 GCA_030062745.1 Capitulum mitella | reverse complement strand
CATCGCCACATGACGTTCCACAAACCGAGTTTGGCACAGCTTTACCAGTTTGCGCCGCTTCCATTTCTTCAGTTGCCCGGCCTCGGTACGATAGAGAATTTCTTTGTTTCGCTCTGTTCGTCACGAATAAATGAAGCTGTTTGCTTCCGTACCATTGTTTAATCCTTCCTGGAACATTTTGCTCTGGCAGTACATGTCAAACAACAACTTCCACGCTGAAACTCTTCATTACAGATGTGCCTATGCACTGATTGGTCTGGGGATATATATAAATACATACACACACACACACACACACATATATATATATATATATATACATATATATTTACATATATCAACTATGATATAATTCCTTGAATGTTCCCCAGTTCCCTGGGAAAATAATGCTAAGCTCCCCTTTCTTTCGAAATATAGGAATGCATATATACGAATATAACATGATTAAATTTACAGCATGCAGATCCTAGGCAGATCACCTGGCATACACTTCTCATCCTTCTTCCATTTAAGGAAGTCTCCAAGGATCGATTGTCTCTTCATGATGCCCTATATTGCTCCTAGCAGAATCTCGAACCTTTTAAAAAACTGCCACATTACACAGCCTCTTATCGTAGTAAATAACCTTCAACAATCGTCTTGCTTCAGTTTAGCTGTTAAACGGGCTTTATGCTTAGCGTCATGCACCGGCTGTACCAGTTTTGTTTGCTGCCTGCTACCAACTGCTGGTTTCTGCTGCTTGCGATTTATGTGCTAGTCAGTGGCTGTTTGAAGAGCGCAAATAATCTCTGGAACGCCAGAACACTGCGCAGCAGCACAGGCCAGCGCGGCAGCATAAGGTAACGTGAGTACCGCTTGATTTTTTTTGGAGGTGCCGACAGAACTGTCCAAACTGCGCATATTTGTGCTTACTTCTGGTAGCATAATTATTGTGGCATTGTTTTGCTATGAAAGATTTTTGTGGTGCAAAATCATTTATGAATCGACGAGTTGACGCCACAACAAACCAACAAGCCGAATGTTCCAATCATAAAGGGGAAATAAAGGATATGCTGTCCTATCCCGAGCCAATGGGGTGGAGAATGCCGGAATGTCTCTACCCTTGGGTCCGTCAGTATGGCCCTCCCACCCCTTCCAGGATTTCCAGCCATGTCTGTCATCATTAACAGGCCATAATACAACAAACGTGAATGGGGAACATTATCTGAGGAAATATTCAGCTAAAGTGGGGTAAAAATTGCTAAATAGATGAGCGTATCAACACGTGCTATGAGAGCCAAACGAAGACGTTCGCGATGCACACATTTTCAAGTCAAATGCACGTTTCTGTTACTCTTTTGCGATAATTCTGGTCCACTGCGGCGGCAACGGGCAATCAACAGATTTCTACACATGGGTAATGTTCAACTCTTGGTGCCGTTAATAATCGAGGCCGTTAAACACAAACCTCTCAGAAACAAAGTGACCCAGTGCAGACTGCCGAGCCAGGTGAAGTACTCACGTTTCTGGAGCATTGCGCGCGACACTTGGCTACAAAGATCTCACTCTTGTCCGTGGAGCCGGCTTGCACGAGTCTCAACAGGCTCAACAGGGTCGCCAGCACAGAAGCGTTCAGCATTGTCAACACTCGCTCTCAGTAGCGGCCTGCGCCGCTGCTCAGGGAAGCCGGTGACGCGCCCGACCGCCACCGCGCCCAGTCGCCTACTGCTGCTGGCCGCCCCGCCCGGCCGGCCACCCCCTCCCCCCTCCCGCCGTCCCTGCCCGCCACCGTTCCTGGCGCGACATTCCCCGACCCCCCCGTACCACCGGTGCGGTGGGGGCCTGTGTACCTGACGTGGCCGGTGTTTGTTTTTAGGCGACGGCCGGCAAGAACGTTTTAAAAAGTGGGGGGGGGGGGCTGGTGCCAAATTATTAGAGCTGATGTGGGGGAATGCGGTGAGACAAAGAACAATCGTTTGACTCAGGCTAGGGGAGCGGTCAAGCCCCCCCCCCCCCAGTCGAGGCCGGATTCCTATTCTCGCGAGAAGGTTCGCCTGAAATGGGACGTGATTCTGATAGACCTTCATGCTGGATGTCTCTGGGCCTGCCCCATATCCAGAAAGTTGGTCGGGGGTGCCTAAGGAAGCCTCGGGTACGGGAGATCACGGGGACGTTTAGCAGGGCCCGGAGATGGTTGCTAACGTGTTCTTGAAGTCTCTATTGGAAAGGAGCCCGCACTGAGCCAGATCCGGCCCCAGATACAGATACAGATATATTTCACAATAAATCCACACGAGTGGTTTTCATAACTGTACGCCAACGAAGATGAATCGAAATAGAACGCTGTCATGAAGGAAAGGGTGAGCGTGCACATATCGCACGAACACACACGTGCAACAGCGCAGGCCGAGTGCAGCCGCCAGCACCCTCTTCCGGCCAGGGGTGTAGCGCTACCGATGCCCGACATGACGGCACCTGGTGTCTGCGGGTTCCATTGGTGGCTGATTTGGCGTTTCAGTTTAGACGGAACGCCGTGTTGTTTGGTGTGAATGGTAACTGGTTGGACTACATCTTATGCTTCCTATGTTTCATATCATATCATAAACATTCATATTATATATATATATATATATATATATATATATATATCATATATATTCATATCATATGCTTGGACTGCATCGTATAGCAGTCTCCGACGTTCTGCTTCCGTCCGCGCACGTGGTAGTCTTCTACAAGTTGCGAGCGTCGTGGCGTGTGAGTGTCGCTGGCTTGCTATTTGTCTGATCGTGGCGACAAGAGCGTCTGGCTTTCCAGCGGTTATTGCACTGTGAATCGAGCACAGTCTGTGGTAGCGCACTAGCTCGCCTCCGTTCAGCTAACGAATCACATGCAATACATGGGATACATGATGACGCTGCCTCCTTCCACTCACAACACGAGTGCAAAGGTTTATGATCTTCTGCACACGATGTAACTGAACTTCACCATACGTACCATACACCGAAACACAATATCTCACGATGGACAGAGCACACCCTGGACGACATGTTTCAGCGACGCTTTAGGTATCACGTGTCTGGCATGCTGAAGCGCTGTTCAGACTATGACGCAGTTCCTTGTCAAGTTGTCAATGTGCGACTAGCAGCTGTAATCTGTCAGTTGTGATGCCAAGGTTTTTCACAACTCTACCACCGAATGAACCGCATCATTTAAGCTGAATAGGTGGCATGTTTCGGAGCACAGTCGGAGTGCCGAGGTTTGGGTTTTGGGTTTTTGAAGCATCTGGGTTTCTGAACCTTCGTGCCGCTCGTGCAAAACTATTGAAAAAGGAGACAATGCGTCTTTCATAGTTCTCAAAAGTGCATTCATTCTCCCTACTGATCAAATTTTGGATGCCATCGGCGAACTGAACAACGATCACTGCTTCTGGCACCAGTTTGCAGTGCTGCCATCAACGCATTCAACCACCCTCCGACTGGCTCTGATCTGTTATCTGTTCCTTTAACTACTCACCCTCTCATGAGCTCAGAAGAGATGCCGGCAACACTATAAGAAAGTTAGAAATGTGCAGCTTAGGTGCGAGATTGCTCGATGTTGGCCTCAGAATATTTGACTCCCGCTGGATATGGCAGCATATGGTACTGCCATACCAGCCTTTGGTGCAATCAGTTGGAATATTTCCTGATAAATAAAGCGACTGGTGAACTGGGTAAATCGCTATGCGTGTTTTAAATAGCTCAAATGCAAACCAAACAAAAATCAATTCTGAAAAAGTGGGGAAATTAACATCGCTGGCCCCCACCATGAAAAGTGGGGAACATGGCCCCCTGGCCCCTCCCGTTCCTACGCCTATGGGTCAGCGGCGAGTATTGAGTGCCGGTCGGCGCCGGATGTGACTTCTGCTGACCTCGCTGATGAAGAGATACGTCCATCGGCAGGCCGGAGAACGCCGCTCCGCCGCCGGCAGGAGGTAAAGCGCGCGCGGGGGGGAGTGTTAACATAGTTGCACCCCGTGCGATGTGATAACATGCCAGTCACATTGTTTGGGCTCATACCAGATGCTCCAGCGCTGCCGCCCGACGGGCCACACGCAGAGACGAGGCTGCATTCACACGCAAACATTGTTCGAGCGCACTGATTTGCGTGTTTTACTTGGTTTCTTTCGTTGGTTATTTTCGTGCTCATTGACCAGCTGTTTGGAACCCGTTCGAATACGGTGAGCCAGGACAATTCCGAAACTTTTTACTTCTGGCTGCGCACGGATTGAGTAAAAATTTCTATTCCATGAATTTTTATAAATTCTTGCTGACAACCAACAATGGAACAGATAATAAATTTTCGGTACTTACGATTGAGTGCTGGGGGGGGGGCAGATTCTGCCCCTCCTGCGGTCTCGAAAACTATTGGTTTTATTTCCTAGCGGACAAGGGCGTTCGATGCCCTTCTCGAGATCTACATTTCTAGAAAAAGAAATGTTGAAAATTTTGAAGGGGAAGGGCGGACAGAGGCATGGGTGGCGCCACCGTGGGGTATATGGGTACTAGTATCCCACAGTCGTTTGACTGTGGGGTACTGCTTATACGCAGTGCCCCAAAATAGTCGTATCTCAAGAGGTGAGATATTGTGACAAAGACGCAGCCTACCCCCAAGGCCGTCAGAGTGGACCCTGGTTCCGACCAAGCAGGCCAGCCTCGGTCTGAGAGGCATCGGTGACCGGGCCGCGGCCGGCAGCAGACGGCCAGTCGGCACCGGGGCCAATCAGGGGGCGTCACGCCCATCAGAAAGCCATTAGGACGCAGCCGGCGGAGATGGGCTCCTGATGGAGAGCCGGGGTCACCGCTGGTCGACCTGCGCGTCCGCCGACGCCGGGTCACGGACGAGAAAATGATGGATCGGACGACCCAGCGCAATTGTGCAATGTATATTGTGTGGAGGCCATGCGCTTTTGTGTGTGCTACCAATCAAACATCATAAAATGTTTCCCAACTATACATTAATAAATTACTAAGTCAGAATATTGGCTATCGTGTAAGTTGCAGATTATTTGAAGAATAAAAACACCTTTGGTTGGAATGGTTGCTACGACGATGCTGGGAATGCAAGCTCGTACTAAGCACAGGTTGATGCATAAATTCCTCACCCGACACCCAGTCGTGCCATTCCATGTAAGGGATTTTTCGACGTAACTTCCGCAGCCAAGATTGGCTGTCACTCAGTCGTATGGTAGTTAGCATGCCCCTGTATGTTTCCCATGCCAGCTGACCTCTCGCCAAACATCGAGCACCCAGCGGACTCGAACCAGTCTTACCAGGACGAAAAGAAGCCAACACTCTACCAACCGAGCTACTGATTACTGATTATTTTGTAGCACGGCCCTCTCTGGAACGTCTTTAAATGCAGCCGCATAACATCTTTAATGCATCGACTGTTCACGGCTTCAGAGAACCTAGACCGTCCCATGGAGTGTCAAGCACGTTCTGATATGTTAACCGCACTCATGTTGGGCCGTGGGACGAGAAGTATGTTGTGTGTGGAACAGTTGCTGCCTGATTGACAGCTACCAGACTTAGTGGGAAGCTCGTCTGTGTGATAAGCTTACAGTCCTAAGGAAAGGATAGCCTGGATGAGATCAATCGAGGTCTAGCATGAAGCATGGTTTTTCTTCCTCCGGATCTGTTTATCCTATTCCATTAATGATGTATCTGGAATGAAATGGAATAGAAAAAATGGGATGGAATGGAATGAAATTAATGATGTATAGAAGATGACTGCTGTTATATCGAATCGCAAGTGATTTAGGCCAAGTTAGTCAAGGTTAACTGAAGTCAGGCACTGGGAATAAAGGTTTTCGTGAACAAGGCACAGGGAAATTTGGTGAAGACTTTGACAGCATAATGAGTGTAGATGCTCTACGGCACTGCCTTGCTGGTTCAGATCAAATGAAGTCATCGAATTTCAGTTAGTGAATATGTCAAATTTTGCTTTCGCCTCTGGATGCACCAAAACGGTCTCAGTTACATTTTCTGTTGATGCATCCTGTTGTCCTGGATTGACTAAATGGCACAAATTTGACTAAACTATCCGTAAATTATCTTATACGGGTCATTCCACGCCGAATCGCGCAAGAACTGACACGACCCCTTTAGATTTGGATGAAATTTGGCACAATTATAGAACATTTCAAAAGATGACTAGCCATAAATTTTTAGTCCTGGGTTACCTCTAAAGACAATATTACAGGTCATGAGAAGGCACCAGTTTTTACAGACATTGCGTGATTCAAATGCCCGTAACTCGGTGGTAGATTGTCTCAGAAAGATGCGATGAGCGCCACTCGAAAGAGAAATTTTTCAACGTTCATTAATAAGCTCACCTTTTTCGGCGACTCCGGGATGACCTTTGACCTGACTAGGTTACATGAGACGTCTTCGGTTTTAACCACGTTTGCGCTCCGCGATCTGCTCGAAAATGTGACGCAATATGTCTCCAAGCATCTGCAGTAAGCGTGACAAAAAATATTTCTGGGCAAAGTGGGGCTTTTTCAGATATCTCGAAATAAATTCTGCAGGAGGTGCCTAAGAAATACTCCCTGAGGCCATTCGACGACTATTGCTTGATTTCGTGTTTTTCGTTTGTCCGATTATTCTTCAACTTGGTGTGCACGATATCATGTGTGGCTACTAGACATCAACTTAGTTTTAAATTGCTTCACCAAAAAGGCCATGACACTCCACCACCAATGACGCCTGCCATCCAGATCTGACATACCCGTTGTTCACATGTTGACGAAAGTGGGTCTGTCGGATGTTCATAGGCCGTAAAGCCAACTGAGATAATCCTAGCTGAGCATCGGGACCTCTAGCAGGCCAACCGAGGTCGTTGACATCGGTTGACCTTGGACTGCCTGTTTTGACCTCGGATAACTTATAAATATTTGGGCTCTGATTTCGAATTTGACATCCATTTTGCAGGCATCGCGTCATTTATGTTCATTTCATGTCCTGGTTGAAAGCCAATTTTCTGATTTCTGGCGGGACACGTACCTCAACCATCACAACTATCTGTTTCTGCACAAAATTGTCATTTTATTCGTAACTATTCCAGCATTCAGGGGAGAACTTCAGGACAAAAAATAAACGCCATCTAGCTGACATGGCATCTTCGATACGTGCAAATTACGATACGTCAGCAGTACGTACGCAATTCGGAATCAGTGCCTTTAAAAAGCTCCGAATGGTCCAAGTTCAACAGGTTATCTAAGGCCAGTGAAGGTCAATGACCGCGGCTGACTTTCAAAGGGCGCCGATGCGCGAGTTAGATTGTTTCAGTTAGTTTAAAGAACTAGGAACACCCGACACTTTCTAGACCATTTTCGTAAAAACGTGAAGCACGGGTATACCAGATCTGGATGGCAGGGGTCGACTGGTGGTGGGATCTCATGACCTTTGACCTTTCTGGTCAAGCAATTTAAAACTGGACTGATATGTAGCATTCACACAGGGCAGCGTGTGCACCGAAGTGTAAAACAACCGGACAAACGAAAAGCACGAAATCAATCAATATTCGCCAAATAGCTCCAGGACATATTCCGTAAACGCCACTTGACAACATTAAATTTAGGATACCAGAAAAAGTTTCAGATTTCCAGGAAAAGATTTTCTTTTGCTTTTTCCTATGTTCTTATGGAAATGTTTTTTCTTCACAACACACTTATTGTTGGCACCTGGAGACACGCTGTGCTACATTTCCGCGAAGATCACGGCGGGCAAGCATGGCTTAAATCGAAAATGTTTGATGTGACTCAGTCGTGTCAAAGATCATCCCGAGGTCACCGAAAAAATAAATTTATTTGTGAAAGTTGGAACATTTTTTCTTTCCCAATGGCGCTAATCGCATCTTTCTGTGAAAATCTGTCACCAACTTATGGGCACTTGAATCGTGCAATGTCTGCAGAATTTGGTGACATATCATGACCTTCAGCTTTGAGCTTAGAGGCCACCCAGGGCTAAAAATTTCAGGCTGGCCATTTTTCAATAGGTATTATGAGAGAGGGAAATTTCATCAAAATCGGAAGGGGTAGAGTCAGTTCCTGTACGATTTAACGTGGAATGCACCCTTTCACGCCTAGAAAGCTGGTCATATACGCTAGCGACACTAAGTCTATATATGTCATTATCAGGTAGAGCTAGAGCACATACTTAGTATTATGCAGAGGTAGTATAACGAAAGCTGTTTTATAGTAAAAAAATGTTTTGTTTGAAAGAGGCCAACTGTGCGACAGTAGGCTACTTTAGTAAAAACAAACAAAAAGTGATTTTTTCAGGCTTTTAGGGTACCACTACGCTAGAAAATCATGCAGTGTTTATTATCACGATTTCATTTTTACACTCCATCATGCTGACGGTGGAACGCTTTGTGATGCCGATGCCAGTACTAACCCACAGTTTTTTTGTTGGCAGGGGTTGTTCCGCCAACTTTGCTGGGGAATTTTCAGCGCATTATTCGAGCTGGGACGATCCAGTCAGTACTGACTGGCTGAAGGCACATTTTGTTGACCAGATAACAATCCATAATGATGCACCTGTCTTCACGTTTTGGGGGTGAAGTTTTAAAACTCATTGATGATAGCTCAAGGTTTATTTCACTGCCAAATGGACTAACTTCATGCAGTGAAGTGCATCCGAACAGACATACCGCGAACGACTTTCAGCCGCCAGCATCGATGAAACCAGAAGAGGCGAAGCCACGGCCATTATCTGCTGTTTTGGCGGAACACAAGGGCCAACATATTCTCTCTTCTGCGGCACTGCCCCCTTTTGTCAGATGTCGACTGCCAGCAGTTGGTGATCCCAATGGCGAACCACCTGACCTATGCTGGACAGATCAGCGACAGGACGTTGGTTACTTTGCCAGACCGTCCTCAGGACGGCCGACACACCTGGCCGCGGCCCACGGCTGGGTCCGGCAGCCGGGCGCCTTCATCCGTCGGCCATTAGGCACCACTCAGTGCATGACGCTCTTCACACGGCTGCTCATCAGCGGAGCTAATTAGACACGGCCGGCGGCGCGGCGGCAGGACGTTCAGCGATACCCGCGTCCGCCGGCGGCGCGGCTCGTGGCCGGGGTGCCGCCGGAGTCGGTGTCGCGGTGGCCCGCCGGCTGCGGACTGAGGCCGCCGGAGTCTGTGCCACGATGGCCCGGCGGCCGCAGACTGAGGCCGCCGGCTGCAGACTGAGGCCGCCAGAATCGGTGTCGCGGTGGCCCGGTGGTCGCAGACTGAGGCCGCCGGCTGCAGACTGAGGCCACCAGAGTCGGTGTCGCGGTGGCCCGCCGGCTGCGGACTGAGGCCGCCGGCTGCAGACTGAAACCGCCAGAGTCGGTGTCGCGATGGCCCGGCGGTCGCAGACTGAGGCAGCTGGCGTCAGGGTCGTGATGGCCCGGTGGCTGCACAAATAGGCCTGCTACCTGGCCGAAATACTTGGACAGGGCCCGGCTGGGTGCTATTAGGGACGAGGCCCAAACGAGGATGAGAGCTTTCTGCGCAAATTAGACAAACCAGGACGAAAACGATGTTCGCTGCTGCTCAAGCGAGGCATGAAGGATAAAGAATTTAGTCCGCCATAGTTTCATTCACTACACCTTCAGAATAAACTTCCAACCGTCACACTGTTTGCACTTTGATATTCTGTTCACGTGTGAAATGGAAATTGTTGTTTTGTAATATTACATTATTTCCTCTCCAGAATGCACTTGAACGCGGTTCGAAGATATCATTTTAATTTTTATCGTTATTATGTTACATTATTTTGTATTACATAAATGTCTCTTTGCATTATTACACAAATATGTAATGTAACATTATCACATCATCAAGATTCCATATATTGCCTGGTCACAATTTGCAAACCCGCCGGGGGATTTCGAATACATGGATGAAGGGAAAGGGCCAAGTGAGGGCATCTCTGCCGTTCACCTGGTTTACATTGTACTCCCGGAATTCCTATATACAGGGAAATCTCGGCGTGCGATGAGGACGGGGAACCCATGCCGCCATCGGCGCGGCAGCGGAACGCCCGGATTTAAAACTCGCTCTGGTGACCCTCTGAGAACTGAGCCCACTGGTGGGGAGAGGGCATATTCTATTTCTTCTGCCTCCTCATCTAATCAACCGATCCCAACAAAATATTGTGAGAAGAAGGTCTGCATAGTGATCACGGTCACAAAGCCAGAATGGCCGGAATGAAATTTATTGACGTCAAACGAGGTCAAACGTTGAATAAGACTCGTCATTTCCTTTCCCCAGACCTACTGAAACGATTAAGTGACGTCTTTGCAAAATGCGGTACGTGCAATAGCTGATCTCAGCTGACCTTGACTGACTGGCTTAGGCCATTTGTGCATCGGCATAAGTGCATTAATCTTGCTGGCTATAATTATGACATCGCCACAAACTTTCGTTATGATAGTATGAATAGATCTGCAGAAGACGTACGTTTTATGTTCATCATTTGATTTTGATGGGCCTCGATTTACCTACCAGAGCCTACCTGTGCC
Organism: Capitulum mitella; assembly: GCA_030062745.1. Lineage (NCBI taxonomy): Eukaryota > Metazoa > Arthropoda > Thecostraca > Pollicipedomorpha > Pollicipedidae > Capitulum > Capitulum mitella. Next base: position 19,451,649 of record CP099847.1, on the reverse strand, counting down.
TCTGAATCATATATTCCTCACATGTGCTAACCCCCCACAACGTTTTGCAACTGGTTATCAGGCAGAAGCTTTTCCATAACGCATCATGATGCCCTTCCTATGGCCCGACGTGCATGCGGCCGTCCGCTGCCGACGCTGGATCGGCTGCGCTACTGGTCCTCCGACTCCGCCAGTCTTTAGTGAAAAAAACAGCCCCCTGGACAGTGGTGTAACTTCATATATAAAGGGGGTTTGCAGGTGCAACTCCAGGCTTTCAAGACACAACCCCATTAGGTCCAAGCGTAACCCCCCTCTGTTGCGCTCATATCAGCCGAATATGTGGCGCAATCGTGCGCCCGGCACGGCCGATACTTGGCTGGATGCCGCACCGCGGCGGCCCGGCCTGGGTCACCCCACGGCCGCAGGGCATGACCGTGTTGACGTGTAGCCTGCGCGGAGCGGCCGGGCATTGTCAAATACAGCACGGACAGAGGCGGTCTTGTCACCAGCCGGGGACCGGAATCGCAGCCCGACGAGACGCGTCAGCACCGTTGTGACACCATCAAATAAAATGTCGTATTGGTGCCTGGACCCGCACATAACTTGCTGTTGATACTTTCGACTGGTAGTGAGGTCTATATGTACAGGATCTGGTGACAGCCTGAGTTTCAGTGGCCGGATTCAGCGTTTATGGACGCTTGGAGTAGCAATTTCTTTCTTCGTGCGCTTAAAGCATTTCCTCATTTATCCATATATCCCCAGAACGATGTGCGCCATGGCGATGCTGTTTAGTCGAGGACTAAAAACCGCATTTTAAAGTAATGTTTTACCATGAACGTGTTTTGAAATGAACTGACAAAGCTGTACCTTGCAACCTTAGAAAACAACTTTTCATATGCATCATGGCTCAAAACTCCAAGCCAACAGAGTTTGCGAGCGTTTTCCAGCGGATTTCCCCGTTGTCCTACCAAACTGTTCTTTGTTGTCAGCTGTTGTGTAGCTGTTTAAGCTGGCTCAGAGCCAAGGGACATTAGCAAAAGTCCTGTATTCTACCTTATCAGTGAATTATTTCAGAAAACGGTTTATTTATTATTTTGAGTTTTATTTGCTTCTACCTGTTTATCAGAAAATAAGTGCTAAGTACCTCATCAGCAACACGTTCTGTGTTTGTGAACCTGCACAGCACGACTTTCTGGCTCATCATCTACCATTTCAGTGCTCATGCACAGGTCCACCATATCTCCAGTTATTGTGGTCCGTATATATTCATTCCGTTCATTCATTCGCATACAAAGCGTCAGCCTGGAGCTCGAATGCATTGAGCTTGAATCCAGATTCTCCCGCCGTTGCACAGCTTGTCAATCAGGGACGGATTCAGGATATCGCCAAGGAGGAGGGGGGGGGGGCCAATGGTCAGCTCGGGGCCCCCTCCCGGCCGCCTCCTCCCCATTTTTCCTCTTCAGATATGAAAAACCTCTTTCCGTGCAGGTCCAGGGGCAAATATTTGGTACAATTTTTTGCGGTGTGAAGTACTTGAAAAAATCAGGCCAATCACTTTATTATGTAAAATTTTGCGTCTTATTGCCGTACAAAATGGCAGAAATCCGCGGGATTTTAGGCGGCTACATCCCTTCCTCAATTTGAAATCCCGTGTCCGTATCCGTCTGTTTCCAGATCTAGTATCTAGTGGACTGTGGACAACGATACGACGCTTGCAGACTTTGTGGGGCTGGGATTCCATAACCTCTTCATTTTTGTCCTTGCAGGAACTACATGGCTGAGTGATTCACCGTGTACTTGGGAACAAAACCCTAGCTACAAACGTATCGAGGCGTTTGTCGTATGCTTGAAGTCGGTGAATGACGCTAGTGAAAGAGCCGTAAAGGTCATCACAGACTAAAACGAGGGTGTCACGTGTAACGAGAAGTCTCAAAAGCCCCTGCTCCAAATCGTGGAGCATCGCAGGCGGTGCTATCCAGTGTTTAGCAAGGTAACCCTTGTTAGACAGTAGACTAGTCATAGACATATAGTAACCCAGAGTACGGTTACCCCATGCCCATCACTACGTTGTACACGGACGACGGAGCGTCGCACAGCTAGTCCAAAATATTCCTGTGTACGAGTACATGCTAATGTGGTGCAGTACACACTGTTCGTTGGTTTGTAGTTCGTTGAGAAACGTCCGGAGAAAACTTCGAAGAGAAGTGGCGGTGTGCCCGGTTCGAATTTCACCACAACGACATTCAACACAACACGACGAGCATTTGAGTCCAAGTATACACCTATGCATTGCTATGGAGCATATTTCATGGATCAGTGAATTTCTGTCGATGAAGCAGAGTGTCACAAGAGGGCTTAATATTGTTCTGACACGGAGGCGGCAAATAAAAAAAAACAGCCATAGTAAGAAAACACATTTCAAAGATCAAAGATTAGAGATTGTAAGATTATGAGCTATCTTGACCATAACCAGGTCAATGGCCTGTTCGAGGTTGCCTTTTTGGTCGTCATATGATGGAACGCATCAGTTTCGATAATTCATCAATTATCTACATCAGTCTACGGAGATACGTATCTTACATCCACCCCCAAAGAATACTGTGTTTTGCTCAATATTTAGTAGCCAGTGGTGGAGAAAATTAAACATGGTTTTTCTTTTGTAGCTGAGTGCTTTTCTTTTTATTTCGATTTGTACAAAAGCACACATAATGTTTTCCCTCAAAATGTTTCATTTAACGGCCCGCTGCTCTGTCTGAAAATTTATCGATTTTGGCCATTTTCGCATATTTCGACAGAAAATTGACGCTTTAATTTTAGTTGTCAAGCAATCAAGAGTTGAATCTTTAATAAAAGTAAGACCGGTTTTAAAAAGGCCAGACTGTGATCTTTAAATATAGCTTTACTTTTGCTAAGGATCAGTATCTTAATTGTGGAAACTACCACAATGTCGCCGATTTTGTACAAGCTTCGACACCTTGAGAACATGTAATATTGTACCGTGTAATGTACATTGTAATGTAAGACATGTAATTGTACCCTTCTTTAATACATTAGACAAACTATCATTTTAAAGTCTTTTATACAGTCTTAAACAACTGGGACATGTGTAGTCGGTTCAGCACAGAATATCAGTGAGACAGAGTATCACTCAAGTCGAAGGAAAGTCGAACAGGGGCATGTAGGTATTGGTGTCGGTGTTGCGTTTCTTCAGGACCTTCCGGGAGGCCTCGGCGTCCCTGATCCAGCCCTTCCTCTCCTTATTTCCCACCAACATCAAGCTGACATGGGATACCTTCCCGATCGCCCTCTCCATGCTCTGGAAGTGGCACTGCCAGGTGGAGGGAGTGTCCGGGCAGGAGACTACCTTTTCCGTTGTGAAGGTGGCGGTGAGGAAAGGCTCGGTCAGGGGACCATCTGCCAGTCGATCAGCTGAGTCAGGCGCTCTGCCTTGAACAGGTGGTGCATCAGACTTCCTGTGCAGGAAACTGCCAGAGTCGGCCCCCTTCCTGATCTTGTCCAAAAGGTACAAGGATAAAATGGCAAAATGTAAAAATGGCGTATGCCTTTTTGGCGAATGCTAGGTGGCGAACGCTAAATGGCGATATGCTAAAATGACGAAAGGCCAAATTGCGAAGAACGCGAAGGCCAGCCATTGGGCCAGCCGCCATTTTAACGTGTCGCCATTTTTACATGTCGCCATTCAGTATTCACTATCCGGCATTCACCAAAAAGGCATTCGCCATTTTTACGTTTTGCCATTTTGTCCGTACACCATAGTATATTACCTGCTTATTAAGCATGCTTGCTTGCTTAAGAAGCATCATACTCATTAAGCATTGCATTGTCATACATTGGCTGCTTGTTAAGCATGCTTGCTAGCTTAATAAGCATCATATTTATTGAACAATGTATATCGTACATGGCCTGTTCATAAAGCAGGTAATGGACTACAAAGCAGCTAACTTTGGCGTAGCGATTACATAATGGAACTAAGCACAGCGGATTTCTTTTGGCCACAATCATATATTATGATAGTTTCAAACTGATCATAATAAATAACCATTGATTGCTAAACCCAGGATTGTACACTGTAGGTGATTGTCCTGTGTTCTGTAATGTACTCCTCTAATCTACAGGTGCAGATGGTGGAGAACTATTGCGCGCCCATCGTGAAGGACATCGTGTGTAAGAACGTTACTAGGAGCAGCTACTTCGCCCATCCCGAACTCCTGCTGCTCAACCTGCTTATCTCGGACAAGGAGGGGAGGAGGTTCGCCGTCAGGTCATCGTGGACAAGATCAGGAACGGGGGCAGTCTCTAGCAGCTTCCTCCACAGGAAATCTATTGTACCATCTGCTCAAGGCAAAGAACCTGACTCAGCTGATCGACTGGGAGACTGACCGAGTTTCTCCTCACCACCATCTTCACCACGGAAAAGGTAGTGTCCTGCCCGGACACGCCCCTCAGTGTGCCTTCCAACTGGCAGTGTCACTCCCAGAGCATGGAGAGGGCTATCGGGAAGGTGTCCCATTCTAGCCTGATTTTGATGGAGGAGAGACAGAAGAAGGCTGGATCAGTAAGCCTCCCGGAATGTCCTAAACAAAAAGCAACGCCAAGACCGACTATATGCACCTATTCGACCTTCCCGCCACTAGAGCGCTACTCTGTCTCACTGATATTCTGTGCTGACCCGAGTATACATGTTCCAGCGGTTTCAAGGTTTTATAAACCGATTTAAAGTGATAGCTTGTCCAATACATTGAAGAGGAGTACGTCACGATACAGTATTATATTTTCTTAAGATGTCGAAGTTGGTACAAATATTGGCGGAACTTTGTGGTAGCTTCCACAAACAAAATACTGATCTTAAGTAAAAGTAAAGCTGTATTTAAAAAGATAGTCTGTTTCTCTAAAAACCAGTCTTACATTTGTTAAAGATTCAATTCTTGTCTACTTTACAACCAAAATAAAATGTCAATGTGCGCCAAAACACTCGAACGTGGCCAAAATTGGCAAACTTTCATATAAAAAGGTGGGTAGCTAAACGGATATTTTTCGGGAAAAATCCATGGCAGAGGTGGAGGTGGTTGTGCTGCCAGACATTATCAAGAGAGATCGACGGAGTTTCTTCATCTGAGGTATCAGGTCCTGAGCCTCCCTAATCATGCCTTGAAAGGCCTCTTTCGCCTCCACCAAACAGCCGAAGGTCGTCTGAGAGCGACCCAGAGAGGACAATGGGCAGACTGATCTGAAGCGATCTGAAGAAATAATTGGAATAGCCTGAGCACCAAGACAGGCCGATACTGAAGACACATATAAAACCAAAAAGTTGGGAGACTGTATTCTCTTCTCTTCTTAACCCACGCAATGGAAGGGGGTTTCACATTAAAGCGCACTGGAGGGGGGCACAAAAGTGCCCCCCTCCGATCTTAAAAACGAAAAAAAGCTAGGAACATGAAATTTTATGGACGGATTGGGGCTATATCGATTTACATTGTGTGCAATTTTCATAATCCTAGATTAATATCTTCAAGGTCAAATCGGGTGGAAAATGTCAACTTTGGGCACTTTCTCGGCCTGTACAGGCCATTCCGTACGACTTTTCGAACCAAACGGGAGAAGGGTGTTTGTTTGGCCGTTAGAACGTGAAATACGATAACCTCCATTCATTTTGCATGTTGACGGAGTATTTCGCGTCGAGGTCATGCCAGGTCATTGACCTATGCCGTCATTTTTTCACCTTTTGCAGATCAGATTTCGAGCAACACGGGATAGCTTGAGTGTAAATAAGGGCGCTACACGTATCTTTTGACGCATTTTCAGTGAGGGTAGCCAACATCGGTACCTTTGGCCACTTCCAAAGTATATATTTATGTACGTATGTATATATATATATATATATATATATATATATATATATATATACACATATGAGTATCAATGTGCCAAACGTGTTTTTAGGCAAATCTGGACCAGGTCACAAAAACTTGCACTTGACTTTTCATGGCCTTGACCTGAAATGATCCTGGTATATATATATATATATATATATATATATATATATATATATATATATACCCACGTGCTCACACGTGTTTTTATTAGGGCCTTTGAATGCATATTGCATACAAATCGACAACATATTATATACAAATGGCTTTGGTCTTGGTACATCCGTCACTTATGCCCGAATGACGTCGCGTGATTGTGTTCAAACGATAATCTTAGGTAAAACGCCAATTCTTCCACAAAGTTCCTATTTGTTAGCGACAACCGTCGTTTTTGTTACGTTGGCCTGACTTCAAATGTTTGAAACTTGAAAAAATTTTCGGCCAATTTTCAGTTTTTCTGCGTCAATCGACGAGTTATTCAGTACCATAAATGTCACAAAGTAGCAGCAACCAGCTTCGATCCGTTCTCGAGATATTCAGGAAAAACAGGTGGTGGGGGGGGCGGGGCACAGAAAGACCCCTTCCAGTGTGTGTGTTAAACTGAGGGGGGAGGGTGCTGCTCTCATGATCTGAAGCCCATGGGAGGTGGTCAGTTTTTGTCCCCACCACCACCAGTGCGCGTGCCAAGTGGGGAGATGCGTGTTATTTTAAATCCATTGCTTTACAGTCGACGCCCCAGGGGGAATGTTCAATTTGAGTGTTCAAGGAGGAGGGAGAGGTGCACCGTCGCAGTGCCTCAGTAGTTTCGCTGCTCTTGCATACTGTTCAGGCGACACTGAGATCCGATGGACTTGGAGTCTGCGTATTGGTGGCTGACTGTAGAATGACCCAAGAATATTTGGGCGACCAGGATACAGAACCAGGTATCACGAAAACGAGGGGCGGAGGAGGACTTTTATGAACGGCTAAGGCATGTAGAGAGACACCTGTTATGCGACTGAAAACCTTAGTTTCTGTTCTTTACGCATGGTGTTAGCATCCAGATACTGGAGCGTAATTCTTGCCGCTAGGTGGCAGGCCAGGCGTGCGTGTCATGGAATGCGCGTGCCGTGCGTGGAAAAAAATGCGCCAGGACATATTTTAACACGTTAACTGGGCTGGCACGCCCCCCCCCCTTTCAACCCTTGTCGTCGATTTTGTCCGCCCGACGACAAGACTGTCCCCCCAAAATTGTTATCTTGTTATAGTCTAATCAAGCGGAGACAGGAATAATTTCTAGTATTTCTTTTTCGTTCACATGGTTCATAATACGGTGGCTGTAGGTCTCATAGTACCTGATAGTACGGGGTAAACAATTTTGGAAAGCCCTTTGGTCCCGAGAGGTCTCTTCCTCAGTCCTTGGCTCGCTTTTGGGCATGATATATACCAGGTCCTCTTTGGGACAGAAGTCAAGGCACCCTAGCAGGGTCCGTCCTGATCAGTGGCAGTCCTTCTATTGAGGCACATAAGAAGCTTCCTCACTTGCAGTGCTTAATTTCACGTGCACTTTTTGCTTTGATTAGTCTTTCCAAAGTTTCCTTAGAAAATAATAAACCACAATTTTAACCAAAGTACAACACCAATGGCATTTCAAAGTGTTCATTATTTTAGGAAAATTAAACCAATTCCTTTGACGAACAACACTAGTTTTCATTTTAAGTTAGTAAAGGGACTGAATGAGGCATTTCTGATGATCATATTTTGTGTTCATTCGTCAGATTTTTCAACGACCTGTCGGCAAAATCTCTCGATGACGACGAACAGCCGACGGACTGACGATAACATATGATATCGGAGTGCACTATGAGACCGATTTCAGCGCGACAGATAAATGTATCATTTGTGACAACCTAGAGTGTCGTTTCGGTATGGTAAGCTGTGGGTAACTGCAAGTCCCTGTGCGCAGTGTTAACTCGGTTGTGTCAAGTAGATCCCAACCGTGATTGTTACAGGCAGTGTTTATTTTTATTTTTGTTTATGATAGTGTGTTATCGTCTGTAATAGAGTGACAGCCCGGGGTATCCCGGGATATGATTAAGCTAGCTTTGGTTGAGCGGCTGGTTGCTGGGCGAGGATGCCTGCACTTGCTTTGCTTCTTGTGAATCGTTGCTTCCCTTCATATTAGGGATGATATTGGCCTCCCAATAGCCAATGGAATCTTATGCCTAGGGGGAACTAGATATTAACGTTTTGTTCATTGGTGTAAGAGCGTTGAAAACATTTCGGAACCAGCACCATGTAGCTAGTATTAAAAATACGGAAGGTGATGCCATGTCCCGGTCTTCATTCTACGCATATCAAATGTTTTGATAACTGTTCGCAAAGACGGCTCTTTCGTTTCTCGTTGGTGTCCAACCGGCATCCATAGGCTGGAAAACACAAGGAAAGGACGTATTTCACAGGGGACACATGAGTGTCCCCTGTGAAAATCCCACGGACGGTGGGGATGCCTGCCCCAGTCTACTGAAACTAACACGACACTGTCAAGCGATGGATGTAAAATAAAATATGCAAAGATCACTGATACCGATAAGTGTCACGGCTCCCTCCAAAAAAAAAATCTTGATAGGTACTCCTGGAGCATTCTGAAATATGTGTACTAAAAAGCACAGTTCATATGTTGCCTATATTCAGCGGCGTTGGACAAACGCAGATTACCAGAACATTCGTAAATTACGTAGCGGGCCACGTGGGGATTGTGGTTAGCATCCTGCGAATGGCTCATATCGGGGACTGAATCAAAAAAGGCGCTGCAGGCCAGCGAAATGTATGGAAATGTGCTGCATAATTCCTGCATATCTCTGAAGCTGTGCTGAAATGCAAGTCCAAGCCATGACCAAATTGACCCTGCCGCCTGATTCTGGTCTTCCGATGTCTTCAGTGGCTGGCATATCCCGGTGATCGTGTGATAATTTCACGTGAGTGCACCAGAAGCAAACATATTTGGAAGAATTTTTGAAAAACAAGAGACTTGGGGCCCGTACCAGGCGACTGAAGTTCGGTTCATCGCCGGGCGATGCGCGCTTGGCGGACATTTCAGGAACTGCCGACACCTGGTTCGTTGTTGACTTGTACGACGTTTTCATTCCAGGGAAATCGTAAGCAAATGACATTTTTTGACCAGATTGAGCAGATGATCCTAGTGGTAGCATTTCCGAAGCAATCTAACGTCAAATTAACCACGAACTAGCATTTTCAGTAATACGCGGTCGTTATGAAATCCATCTCAGCCGTTCGTGGTTTTATCCAACAAGACATCATCATCGCGGCGCATTTTATTTACGCCACGAGGAGTCCACGCATCACTCAACGACAAAGTCGCCCTCCGGCATCAGCTGAGGCATCAGGTGACGATGTTCCAACCTGGAGTATAAGAAGCTATGCCTGGCACTTTTTGGAACATTAACGTTGACTGCCTCTGTGACAGCTTTCACGGTTTGTTCCACAGACTGTGTGTGGACGGGGAACAGGCCCACTTCCAGAGAAGACTGCAATGTATTTAATACTTCCTTGTCTTCCATGTCTCATGTCAGTGGCGGCTCACTGATGATTTCGCTGTCCCAGTCGATGACTTGTTCATAATTTTGGGCTGCGAAGTTGTCTGCCTTCAGCCTATATTACTCTCACTTCCTCATGTTCATCTCGGCCTTGCCTGAACCCCAGGATCCGTTGCACGGCTCTTTCCCTGACGTCTGGGTCTGTATCGGCAGCCTTCGCCAGTGGGACAGCTTCAGGATGCCACCAGTAGGCGTTCCGCTGAATTACTGGCCGTACCATGTCCTGGAGATCAGGAGGGAGACTGCGCAGGTCCTGAAGGCTGCCGATGACATTCTGAGGGAGACTGGCGCAGTAGCAATGTTGACTGATCGTGAACCACATCGGCATGTAGTTTCGAAGAATGAACGGTACTGGGTTGCGGAGGTAGCCACTGGGTAAAGCTGTAGATATGTAAATCCGCAGTAGGCGGGCAGCGAGAGTCAGACAACTGGGGAACGAAAAAGTGTCTTAATTATCCGACCACAGCCCGTTTTTTAGTGAAGTTTGTACTTGATCATAAGTACATAATATTTTACGGCGGTCACGTCAATGCATGGCAAACAAGGGCTACCCTCAGGGCGATAACATGTTCCTATGTAATCAGTTATCCAATTAAAACAAAGGCAAACGATTATGTTGGTTCGCGACCTTTGTCATTTAAACAAGCAGGTACATTCTCTTTGAAGGCCTTTTAACCAATACTGAATTATTTACCGAGATTAACCAGGCATTGACTGGGGTATTTTGCCGCCTTGCATTGACTGGGGAAGGGGGCGTTTAACGCCCCCCGCCCCGTCTATCTCGAAAACCAATGGTCTGATTTGGATTATTTAAACGGCGATCAATAGTACCAGTCAGTGCGATCTTGTGACACATGTTTTTTAACTTAAGGATCACTGATGACGCCACAGGTCAGGTCAGACATCCAAAAGTGACCCATTTGTTTGGAGTTGCCTGATCATAATGGAAAACAGACCAAGGCTGACGTTCCGATGGTAATTTATATCAAGAGGCTTGGCGTATTATGCTGAGTGCTACATGGTTCAAGATCATCAAAGGTCAAGGTCACAGACTAGATCAAATGTGACGTCTATGATAACGGGTCATGTTAGACATGTTCCCGGCCTAATTTGGCATGGGGATTCTAAAAAAGCGCTTTTAAAGAGCTTTAAACACAGGCGACAGGCTTAAAGGGCTCCGATTGCCCCGCACTTGCAATATTGCAACATTTTGTTCTTTGAAATTCAGAGTAGCGCTAACACACTAGTGGCCTCGATCTGGAGCCTCTGGACGACCCAAGAAGTCAGTTCGTCTCTTGCACACTTCCACGTCACGGAATGTTGTACAAAATTGCAAAGGCCGTTGTAAAGACCAAATACATTTTTGATGTGATGAAGCTTGCAAATGGGCATACAGCGCTGAATAAGCTTTTCCAATTCCACTACGTCTTTATTGTCCGCAAAAAACACCCGTGACCTATGCTGACCAGACAAAAAGTCAAAGACCTTTGAATGACACATCTTATCACCCCCAGGCTGGAAAAAACTTCATTGTACCAAACATCATCGAAATGCCTTCCTTCTTTCCCTTCTTCCCATGTATATATCATCTAAAATTCAAAATTCCTACATCAATATCTGACCTAAGATGACCTGATGGATAAGATGGAGCCACGGGTGGCGTACATCGACCTCTCGTGTCTCCATGATATACAAGGCAAGCTACCGTCGCCATGCTGAATAATTTTAACTGTAATTATGAAACGAGGTAAAACTATGCGTTGAACCACAAAACATGGTTGTCTTTATGTCATATTTACATGACCCAGGATGACCTTTATCACAAAGTTTTGTCAGTATGTACCAAATTGATGTAAAGAAAGGTACTGGAAGTTTCAACGCGCTGTGGTAACTGATTTCGGAGATATTTAGAAAATGCGCCGGGGGGGGGCGTTAAACGCCCCTCTCCATTCAATGGCAGGTTAAAAGGTTACCAAAGTTATGCAAAAGTTTTCAACATGTCTTTAGCATTGCACAAAAGCTGCAACTTTTGGCAACAAAAAAAAGGCAGGTAATAGACCAAGAATAGTGGGCGTTCCATAGTGTGGCTGAGGTACGTCTGTTCTCGCCTGGCGTGGTTCAGTAGCTCGATTTTCCGTCTCGCGACCTGCTCTGTGACGGCTGCTCTTTGAACAGCAATGGCCAGGTCGTAGAACGTTCTCTAATCGTTACTCATATCATCCAACACAGTCTCATCCATATTTTGTGCCTCTCGTTCTACCGCTCCAAACACCGCTATTGGTAGGTCTTCGACGGATCTTGCGGCGGCCTTCCCCAGCGGGCCGGTGAAGGACCGCGGGCCGTTTGCTGTCCCGACACAGCTCTTGAAAACTGCATGGAGGTTAAGCCCGTTGGCATAAAGCTGGCATATGAGCCCGTGCACTGGCCGCTGCTGCGTAACTTCAAACAAACGGCAAGCGCCCCCACACAATCCAGTATTCACCGACGCACGGTCGCAGCCCATGACTTTGACCTCCCCACCATACTGACAGAAAACTGCGAGCAGCGGCGTTGGACATTGCGAGAATCTGCGGCGTGGTGCGGGCTTTTCTGCACAAAACCCGCTTTGAACCCCGCCGGCCACCTCGGGTCGCAGTGCGCGGGTAGTATGTTTTGATGGGGAATTGTAGTTAATGTATTATTCGCGCCGGAATTAGAGAAGCAACTGAAGTGCCTCCAAATGCAGGTATCCTCCAAAATGCAGAGTATTTTCTGTTATCTTCCATTAATTATTCATTCAAAAAATGCGGAGGGCTTTCCTGTTCCCTTTTGTTTTGATTCTATTGGTTTTAATTTTCAGGCAAACAACCCATGTCTGATATTTACGGAAAGTTTTGGGGGCCAAAAAAACATGATGGCCTCCATTCTAGGACTTTTTGGGTGAGGTGTAGCCATAATGATCCTTCCCCCGGATCCGCCAGTGCCCAGCTGTCTCACTCAGGCCCCCAAAGCGTCCACATTAAATCTTCCAACGCTGTGGGGAAAGGGATATGTGATAAAACTCCCATCCCTCCCCCTCCAACCGATCGCCAATCGATACCGCCTTTTAGAGGACACAGTAGCACCGGTCTCGTCATAGGTGAATAAGAACGTTATTCAGACAGTGGGGATGCTAAATGAAGTCGATTCTTTCCATGCATCGCTTTAAGGGTCAATGTTCAGCATTCTCGGGAAGTGCGGGTGCCATGGCACCCAGAGGCCCACCCCCCACCCCTTCCTACGTCCATGGGTCTCACCATTTTCACCGCTCGTGATAACAAACAAACTCCCCTGCATGGCATTTCATCTATTCAGTAACAGCAAAGCGCCAACATTCTTAAAAGCTGTATGTGTGAAAAGTGTAAGATATCACTTACCTTAGCTTTTCTTTTTCTCATATCTGCCGCCTTCCGTTCGTCCTAGGTACTGTTCTGTGAAGTCCTGCTCTTGCGAACGAGGAAAACGAGAATGCCGGTAAGTCCCTGTGGACTGCACCTATAATTCCTGTATCTTTTTGTTGCCGACGGCGCATGCGCGCATCCAGGGACGAAGCCGGGAGGGGGGGGGGGGCATTGGGCTCGTGATTCCCCAAGCAAGGCTGTCTACACTGGATATAGGTATAACGATTTCGCAGGGATAATTAATAGTGATCATATATACAGGGACGTAAACAAAGGGGGGAAAGGCATGGGGGCCATGCCCCCCGAACCAAGCGGTCTACACCAGATACATAGCAATTTCGCATGAATACGTATTAGTGATCATATATATGTTGCAAAAACAAACATTGTAAGTTTTCCTGTGCTTTGAATATGAGGTAAATTGCCTACATTCTTGCTTTTTCTTGTAAATTTCGTCATATTCCTGTGGCACATGACAGAATTTGGTGACATGACATCATTTGCCCCCCCCCAGGAAAATCCTGGTAACGTGCCTGCATATCCCGCGCACGACCGTCGGTCGGTTACGATCACGCCCAACTGGGGGGGGGTAGTTGGCCGCCCCCCTCTAACTCACGAACAGTTGGTCGCATGATAAAAATAAGCACACCGTTGGAAAGCCCGTGACGAGAAGAGCTCGAAACTGGTCTCATTTTTAGTTTTAGACAATATGTAAGCAATTTACGTCCTATAAATGTTTTCTCATCGCCGACTGCATGAGACCGAGAAATGGCCGAATCTCAAGGGACGTGACTAATACCGCATAGGTAAAGGCGCCAGCGCACAAGTAAAGGTCCGCAAGTTTCGATACACATCCAGTTTCTCGGATTTGTTCAATATATACGTCAAAACGCTGAGTTAAAGACACGGCAATTTTCGCGCCGGCTGTCGGCGTGCGCCGCAGCCGTACGCAGTAAGAAATTAACGGGAGCCGATTTAAGCATTCCTTTATTTTCGCGAAAAAAGCCTATTCATGTAAATTTTATTGGTCTTAGTGGTTCTCATGATGGTTTTCCATGCTTAAATTCTGGAAAACTTTATTAGTTACCAATCTACACAATTGGCGGAGCTTTATTCGCGACGGCCTGTTTATTTCCAAACTATGCAATTTTTTAAAACTTTTTGTGGTTCCTGGTATTACTTACGTCTGTGCAAGCCAGTTCTGCCATTTTCTACCCATTCTGAGTAATTCATCGCCGATTTTGACGGTGGTACATTTCGGCTCACAAGAATTATTCGTGACCTGACCTCAGGTCAATAGCTGGAAGTCATTGATACTTTGCCAATGACGGTAACTAGATGTCGTCTTCACTCCACACTAAAAATGTTATGAAATATTCCGTCAATTTCCGAAAAATGACGACTTGTGTTAAAAATGGGCTTGACCTTAGTTCAATGACCCGGAAAATTCCGAAAAATCTGAGATAGCAGATTTGTTCCATCTATCAGGATCACTAATCCCTGAGAGTGTTATTGTGGTATCTTGTTTTCCGAAAAAGTTAGAGGGCGCTAAACTTTTCTGGACATAGGTCCATTTGACCTGACCTAGGTCAGGCACCTGACCTGACATGAGGTCAAAACTTTGACACAATATGTACAAATGATCAAGCAAAGGGTACACAAAGTTTCGTGGCTCTGTGTTTGTTCGTTCTCTCCCAATCCCAGAAAAACCACAAGGGGGCGGTCAGCTGCCCCCTCGACTAGTCGGGGCGGGATATATATGTTCCAAAAGCAAACATAATATGTTTTCATGTTCGTTAAACATGAGGTAAATTGCACGAAATTGCTGCTTTTCCTATAAACTTTGTCCTATGCCCGTGCCATGTGACAAAATTTGACATTTGCTCCCCTTCGAGGAAAATCCCGGCTACGTGCATGCGTACATCCGTCCGTAATGAACGACCCTGCCTCATCGCGGTCAAACGTAGCCCAGTTGCATCCTGAAAGTTGCCTCACGGCACATGACTCCGCAAACGTACATCGTGCCCGATGCTATCTCAAACTTTGCCCAGTCTTATCCTAAATGCAGCCCAATGCGATCTCGAGCACTGCTGAACTGGGGCGTGATTTTCACCCAAACGAAACGTTTCTGAACCCCATTCCGCAGCTCTTCGCATTGTTTGTCCGTTTGGACCCCGATTCCCCGATTCGACCTAAACTGATGCAAATAGGTACAGCACGAATAGGGCCAGAAGTAATTGCTATCTGGGTACGTGACGGACCGGGTGCTCATCGCGCGACGTTCTTTCCCCACTTTATGTTTTTTTCAATCCAAGAGGTACGGGCCTTCAGTTTGACTTGCACCTTTGCCAAATCAACTTCTAATTGCGGACAAGAGCCGAGAAAGGAAAAGTAGGGCATTTGGTGGTCGCGATCTAACTGTCTCGAAGAAACCGCCATCTTGCAACGCTCCGTGATAACCGATATTCGAATTTCATTCAGTCCGTTGGATGTATGTTAAATAATTCATCGATTCAGTAAAAAAGTAAGGTGTTTTGATCCTTCAAAATGAACTTCAGTTTTCTTTTTAAGTTCTTCACACTGTGTTTAGGAAAACTAAGCCGAGAATAAACTGAGGCACTGTAGTAGGCACTAGATCCGAAATTCGGATTTCCCCCATCTCTATATATGTTCGATTTGGATGAATTTTGACGTTCACGGCGGATTTTGCGCGTTTGTCATTATTTGTAACCAGACATAGTGATAATTAGAATTTTGTTACGCAATACGAGGTGAGAATAGGTGGTTTATTGTACACTCTCGATTGTTTCACTCTGCAAGTGCTGTGACTGGAGCGAAATACGTTGGTTTGTTGGCCTTTTGGTGCGTACCGGCTCTTAACGCGTTGTTCGAGACAAATGCGATTCGACCATAATCAAGCGTTGTAATTTTTAGGCTGGTCGTTTATGTTGAAATTGAGGAAAAACTGGTTCATGATTTTCAAATTTGTTAAAACATACCTGCGGCTTAAATAGGTCTATGAAATTTATTCTGTTACATTTCCCCAATGTTTTGATTGAGCTACTAGATTGTAGGTAAACACACCAGTTATACCCAGTGGCTGCTTGGATGTGAAGGTTGTGATTTATGGGTTACCTGTTATTTTATTATTATTGTATTAAGTTATCCTGAGCATGAGTGAATATTTGAGTAGTGTGACATTTATTTTCTGTTCTGAACATATGCTGCCACTGCTTGTAGTGCATTGCAGCCATGATGAACAGTATGGGAGTTTTCAGATCAATTGATTTGGTGTGTGTGATGTGCCAGACATATATATTTATGGCCTTTGCTTTAAGTGTGGGTTTTGCAACCAGGCACTGGACTGTTTGGGCATGTCATATAAGGCATGGAACAGAGAAAAGACAAGTTGGTTGATGCCTTGTGTACAAAATTTGTGTGAATTGATTTTGTCACCACTAATGTAGATCCCAAAATATGTTGATATTTTAGCATTTAGCCAAAAGCAAAAAGTGTAGTGATAGAATGTGCAAAATTTCTTCTAGCATCATGGTCTGAAATGAGATGTTATTTTCTGGTGCCAAAGTACAAAATCTCTGAGCTTATGGAGTATAACTCTTCCTTTTTGTTCATCCCAGATTAAGTGTTTGCATGTTGAGTATGTTGATTAAAAGATGCTGTGTACTGAAAGGACTGTCCTGAGGAACAATAGCTTTTCTCAAGAAACAATAAATATGAGTTAAAAGTAAAGATGTCATTTCAGGAAATCTGCAAAATTTGTTGTGGAAAAAAAACAGCTCAGACAGACATATAGCAGCAAGAAACTGAAATGAATAACAGGAACCAAAACAAACTGAGTGATGGTGAAATGCCCAAACAGATAGGGAATTAACAAAAATTAAATCCAAAATGTTGGTCATATTGATAATCTAAAATTAACAACAAGTAATAATCTGAGCAGAAACAGAGGAATGTCTTGCAGTCAAAAGTGAGAATGTTAATTTCCCATGCATGTATCTCACTACCAGAAACAATGCATGACTGGCCAGACATTTCAAGTCTAATGGTGTGACATCTTACTGGATGATTTCCAGCAATAGGCTTCTGCAAAATCTTCCTTTTATAGGAATGAGGCCTACTGCTGAACCCACATTAGAATATGAAATAAGCAGGGTTTGTGATGCATGGTTATCCATGCATAGTAACTTTCAGAAAGCAATGTTCTTTCAAGACAATTGAAATTTAATGAAACAGTGGTAAAATAGTATCTTATGAATTTGTATCTTTTATAAATAAGCACCTGTGATATGAATGGGCAGGGAATATGGGGCAGGGGCCATGCCGCATGTCAGCAGATGGTTATATACACACTTTGTAGAAATGTTATGAGGGATGAACAATGATTTGCATATAACAATGTATGTGCCACATAATTTCTGGAAAACCCTAAAATGCAGGCATCTGGAACTGCTCTTAACAGGCCTGTCCTATTCATTGCTGTGTGCCTAATACAAAGTATCACCACAACCAAACTCATCCTCTTGTCATGTAACATAAGCTGAGAAATGGTTAAGAAACAGCTTCATTATGTACAAAAATCATAGTTAATCAACACACCATCAGTAGACAGGTAAAAACATACCAGTCAAGTGTAAATTCACTTTCTTCATGCATCTTGGTAATGCACAAACAAGAGACAACATCACAATGATATTGGTGGCAATGTGCCAGATTATTTTGTTTCCTGAAGTAGAGATAAGCCCCTTGTTCCTCTGTTCTCTTTGCTTCTCTTTATTACCAAGTACAATTTAGCTAACTGAAGTACTGTTGTCAAAACTCCAACGGATCTGGGCCAGACAAGTTTGTTACCGGGACACTGCTAAGATGTGTATAGCATAAGCCAAACTTTTCTTGTAATGACATGGTTGTTGATATTATTTGCTTTAGAGGACTTGGTTATAAGTGGCAGTGCAGTACTTTTGGGAAAAAAACACTTCATGCCAGGGAGCTGTTGATTTACCACTGACATGCTCATTGCAGAAAAGGCCAGACATTTAAAAGAAACTAAAATGTGCTTTATTCCTCACTGTCAGATATTGACAATTTGTAGTGTATTACAGCCATTTGAATAATTTCTGGAGTAGGCTAATGTACTTGTTCCCAGAAGGGGCAACCATTTCAGATGGCATATTTGGTACTGCATGGAACAACTGATCAGGTGACATGTCTACCCCCGCAAGGGTTGAAAGCTGTTTGTCATCATGCTCTAGCAACACTATTGACAAACAGGTAAAGGTCCTCCAAACATATGGGGGCTTGCTCCAGCCTACAAATTGGGCCTTACATCCAAGCTCAAAATTCCTCTCAAAATGTTATCTGTTTCCAAATAGTGAACTCTCATGATCTGAGAGAAGTGCCTATCCCCAGGAAGAGCTCATTTGTAGGTAGATGTTATTATTGACTTTTGGTGATGTGCACTCAGAATGTGGATGTTTATGATTATCTATGCATGCTCTGTATGTCACTCGTAGTGGGACACATTGGCTGTTAGTGCAGTATTATTTTGGCTAACTCAGCACTCATTTTTTCCAATAAATCATCTACATCCTGCATGTTCAAATGGTAAAGTATATTTTATGTCATTGGTCTTTGAAACATTCTCAGCATGCTTCTTCTTTATTTTGTATTTGCATGTGCTAAACATTGGTGTGCATTCCACAAATGGCTTGAAGTAAAGATGCAGGGCTGGTATACAGGTGGCTGGTGCATGATGTGGCAGCTGGCTGGACTGGATCAGCATGCTCTGAGAAGGGAAAGAAAATAATGTAAGATGATATCAAAACTTGGTTAGTGTTCATCAGACACACCAGTGTTTCATTCTAGCTTCAGTTCTCCATGCCAGCTGCCACATGGCCTGCTGTGATGCATCTGCATGTGGAGTACCACATTTGTCATTGTATCCAGTCACAATCCTGAAGTAGAAAATTTTCTGAGTCTGTTCCCACAAAGAAGTATCACCATTTCATACACTGTGTGGAATAGTTCAAAGTTATGTTTCTTTTGGTTTTTGCATCTGTATTTGTGTTCAGTGGTCCTCTAGTGAATGGTCCTGTTTTTTCTGCATGTCTCAGAATATCCATATGGGCTCAGATTGCACATGGTTATGTTGACCTGGGTGCAAGCTGTACCTTTGCACATAGCTGGTCTCAGTGATGATCATATGTGCAACTGTGGCCAGAAATGCACAGCTGTGACCAGATGTGCATGTGACCAAATGTGTGGGCGCCGAATGACCCTGCAGTCGGTGCGCCCCTAAGCCCCAATAACCAACCAACCGACCAAATGTGACCGGAAATGCGTGACTGTGAGGACTTCTGTTTGTGGAAGGCACAGTAGGCAAACCAGCCTTTTTAGACATAATAAGGGAACAAAATTGTCATTTTCAGTATATTGTAAGCCAACAAGTCAGATGACTATTCACTATCTTTCTGGGCATTCTGCAGGCACAAAGAGAGGTATTATACCAGGGTTCTTTCCAAGGGCATTCAGGATTTATTCTTGAGACATTTAGAAAAAAGGGCTGAATTATGTTATCAAAACTTTTGAGAAACTGTGGTATCCATCCCACATGTTGCACATTGTGAAATGCTTTGCAAAAAAAGATTCTCAAGGAAGAAAGAACAGATCACCAGAGGAAAATCAAAATTGATAGTAGTAGTCCTGCCACAGAGTTAGAACACCTTATCAAAAAATATGAGTAAAGATGTAAGAGCAATGGAAATGGGAAGAGAATCAGATATTTTTAAGAAAAATAAGGACAAGTGACAAGTGTCAAACAGAGACAAGGAGGGGCATTCACCAATATGGACAGAGGCAGAGAAAGTCATTGGAAGTAGAGATAGGGTTAAAGGGAATGCCAAAGAAGCAGCACTGAAAAAATATCAGTATGTCACCAGGGTTGGTAACAATTGCTACAGCATCAGCTATTCTTCTAAGGGGAGCATATATTACAGATGTAATTGTCATGATAGCATGTATAGTATGATAGTATGATAACAGGATAGCATGATCAAATGGCAGCATGATGGTAGTATGATTTAAAGACACCATGATAAGAGATTTTAAATGGTAAACATCACAGAAGCAGAGTATGATACATTATCAAAAAGGCAGTGATGATTTTGATACTTCATTGGTGGTGTTTTTCTCCCCAGATGACCTCACATTGCATCACATGCCATTTTTAGTATTTCACATTTTGAGGATAAATTTAAAATTCAGAAACAAACATTGTGTCTTCAAAAAGGAACTAAAGTTGAAACATTGACAGTATGTTTTGTTTTTAGCATTTTATCAACACCCTCCCATTCTAAACCTGAACCAGTCATGTTATAGTCATGAATGTATTTGTAATCCAAGTTATGTGTGTTTTTCCAGTATATTTGGATTATGTGCCTCATATGAAACTTCTGTGCCATAAAAGTTTGGCTGTGACATGTAGTGTCATCAGTCTTTATCTCCTCATTGATCACACTGGCATGCACACTGGGCTACTGAGTCATCTGCAGTGTTGCCACAAGCTGCTTTGAGATAAGAAGTTACTCCAAGGTCTAAGGTTAGAACTGTATTTCCACATACACAAGTTGATGAGATTAAAATGGAAAAATTAGAACAGACTGGACATAGAATGTATCTTTGTGTTATGTACATGGGCAAAAACCTCCTTAGAAGATGCACATTCAGATTTATTTGTATAATTTGAATCTCAGGTGAGGATTGAGAAATGTCACATTGATGTTGAGTATGCATGTCAAGATGTTTTCTGGAAATAAAATAAAGGATTTCACCCTGTCCGCATGTTTGCGAACAAAATTTCGTAAGGTCTGAAAGCTCTGAGAAACACTCAAAATTCCGACCCTGCAAAGGTCTAAGCTTAATATGTCAGTGTGATATGGGGTTACTTTGTTGGCTTGCAAAGAAGTTTGGAAAGCTGTTGTTAGGCCTGAAATACAGTTCACATAAAAAGTGCTGCCACTTTTTGGCTTTAAGTCTGTGAGAACAAGATTGTGGTTTATTGGCTGCAATAATTGCCATTGAATCATGAAACAGTGCCATTTGCGCATAAAACGTAGTGCCTTTTCAATTATTTACAGTTCTATAAAATGGTAAGATAACAGCTGTAAACACAGTTTTGTGGTTTTTGAAGACAGGTAGGGAATATTCATGAATTCATGTGTACAAAGCCATTGCACTTGGCAGATGGGCAGATCTTTTCTCATTATTTCAAACTACAGCAATGGATGCTTGGATCATTGCATCTGCCCTTGCTTTGCATGCATCTGTGGGCCAGTGCTCTTTTGTGCACTGTGTGGCCTGTGAATGATTTGCCTGTGGAAATGAGGTGGCTGGATCTGATGAGCTTTAAGCATGAAGGCAAAGTCTTTGTGTTATAGAAGAGTCTGATATTGTGCACATTTGTGTGTGTTTGTATGCTTCTATCCTTTTATTGCCTTCCTGTCTTTTTGTCTTTTAGCATATCTACTGGACTAATGACATAATAATAGTCACTTGTGTGGAGAGAAGTCAGTAGTGTAGAGTAGTGTAGTCAGTGCAGTATAAGAGTTTTAACCAGCATGCCATTCAATGTAGTGTCTGGTGTAACACCAGTTGAACTGATGGATGAATTTGAGCAATGTCATTCTATAGCTCTGTACTGTGCAACCTTCTCCTTGGTCCGAATCAGAAAATAAGGATGTTTGTAATGATTGCTTCAGTATTATAATGCCCCATCTTTTCATTCACACCTCATCAAAGTACATTATTCATGAGTCATGAGAGAGAGAGTCAGTTCAACCAGTTGGATAGCATGTCCTGAACATGATTCTGATGTTTTTAAACTTTCTGATACAGCATTGGCCATTGACAGTGATGTCAGAATATGACATCACAGCATGCAGCACACCTTAAAGTGCGGTGTATCACAGAAGCCAGTACAAGTTTTGCAAATGTGGGAGTGATATCATTTTGACAAAATGTTATGCTTTAAGCTGTTCATAAAACAATAATTCCAAAGAATAGTTCAGCTTATTTTTGCATAACCAAAAAGAACAATGGGATTTATTAAAAATGGCAACAGTTGACTTTTCAAACCCTGATGTTCATGATCTATATGCAGTTCTACTCTGGAATTATTGATAAACATAGTGTAAAATTGGTAACAACATGGTGTTAAATAGCCCTGAAGCCGACTGTGTCGAGCTTTATGGGCGTTGGTCTGCGTCGTCGGCGCCCGCTCTGCGGCCAGGTTGATTGCTTATTACCTTCACAAGATGGCTGTTTTGTGGTCAGGGCCAGGTAACAATACTGAACACAGTTACAGTTCATTTGTGTTTGATGTATTTGAGAAAATGTTGAATTGTACCATATTTCATAGATACAGGCAACAGGCGCGTGCCTCGCATCAGTCGTCGTTGGTATATCCGACTCAGCATGTTTTAAATTGTACAGAAATTTCATGAGGGAGACTTTATCAGCAGGCCGTGTCCTGGAAGAAAAAATTTTAGTGTGCTTGGTGGTGTCAAGATGGTGAAAAGCATCACCATCAAAACTGTTTGATTCTTTGTAGTCTCAGTGAATCCTACCAATAGTGCAAAGATAAAACAACAGCAGCAATGTAGGATTTTCAACATACTGCACACCCCATCTGTGTGTGGATTTACCATCCAAATCCAAAACTCATATAAGTGATTAATGCTGATCTAACAATAAATGACTACATAGTACAGATAGTGTGCTCTGCATATATTGAACATTGCATGCTAGGAAAATGTGATGGTTGCCATGGCGAATCTGCTGTTGTTGCCATGGTGAAAGGACGTATTTGTCTGATATGGAACAGCCCTTTGGAGGAGATGAGGAGAAATACATGCAGCGGGTGAGCTCTGGCAGGACAATGTGGTATCGATGCATTAGAGAGTCAGTTTGTCCATGCTTTGGCAAAGTCCATTGTTAACTGCATCGTCGCCACCACATTGCCCAAGTGCGAAACAGTTTCTTATGCGACTTGAAAACGAATTTTCTTTTTGTAGTGCAAGACGAAGTGCAGGGTTATCACCAGGGAAAACGCCCTGGCGACCATTCACCCCTTTGTTTTGTATACGACCCATGCTTGTGAGCCTGTAAAAGCCAGCAGTTATTGTGTGATTTGTGTGATCGACAGCACTCAACACAATTCTTCATCCTTGTGTGCATTCCTGACCGAGGTAGCTTATCACTTGAAATTCAGAAATCCGGGTACCAGGAAGATTTGCAGTTTCGCCAATGGTTGCACTGCGCAGCACATGAACAAATACCATGTTTGGAGCATGTGTTTGCACAAGGCAGATTCCAGCCCACATTGTGAGTGGCATGTCTTTGCCACTTGTCGCGGTAAAGGTCCGTGTGGCGGAATCAGTGGGACGGTGGAATGTCTGTGAGCGCGTGCCAGCCTACAGCAACCAGAGACCGAACAATGTGCGTGCTGCAGGCCATGTTCAACTTCTGCAGTCATCATACAAGGTCATTGCTTATGGATTATTGTACTGTCATTTAAATATTTGTATTGCTATACTTCCAAATCGAGGACTATCCCTGTCAGTACATTTTGATCTGAAAGTTGTATTTGCCAGCTATCATGATGTATCACATGAAGTCACATATCTTATTGTATCAGGTATTAGTGCATTCAGCCTTTTCATTCCCAATATTTTCAATTAACTTTCCAATTTACAAAATAAAAAGGCGTGCATTTCCTTTGTTCTGATGCAAACCAAATTGTCAATTTGCATGCCAACAAATAAAAGCATTTGTCATGCCATTCTGTGCACAGGAGCCAACGTAATCCCTATGAAGATTAGCCGACATCACGGAGATGGCAAGCAGCCAAGTGTTTTCAACAGCCAGGTCCATCAAGGGCACCAGGGGGTTTCACACATTCAGACCGAGAGACGCTACTAGAGTACGTGAGAATGAGACATCATCAACTGCATTATGCAAAACGTTCAAGACGTGCTGAGTCGGTGGTATCAGCGACGACCGATGACGAAGCGCACAGCTGTTGCCTGTATTTGTCACACCTGACAATACTATATTTTCTCAAATACGTGTAGCACAAATGAACTGTAACTGTGTTCGCTCTTGTTGTTCGGTCCTGTTCCGAGAACGACCAAATGGTGGGCCTGATAAGTAATCAGCCTCGCCGCAGGACGGACGCCGACGACGCAGGTTAGCGCCCGCGAAGTTCGACGCAGCTGGCTGTTAACACCATGTTGCTATCAATGTGAATTTATCTTTATTAGTGTATACACATATGTATTTATCAATGGCTCCAGAGCAGAATGCATGTAGATTAGCTGTATTGAGGTTGGAGGAAAGTCAGTTGATATTTTCTTATAAATTGCAGTTGTTCGTTTTCATTATGTACAGCAGGTGAAGTATTGTTCGAAATTTATTGTCTTACAGATAGCTGAACACAGGATGTGTCGTCTAAATAACGCTTTTTTTCAAATCTGTAACATTACTACTGGCTCCTGAGCTAGGCTGGAAAAGGTGCTGTTTTTTTTTGGGGGGGGTTTAAGAACACCAGGAAATATGCCCTCCAAAAACATCTTATACTCCGAAAGTTTGACCTTTTGCCACCACCAAAGAGCTGCAGCATAACCATGTTGACAAATTTATAACTCTGCAAGCAAATGACTCTGTCTCCATTCATTAGAAGCAGGTATGTCATGACTGACTGGCACCAAGAATGCCAACTTAAACCAATATTACTCTGCAAAATTTTGTACTCCAAAACAAGAATCACACTCTGACACCAAGAAAAAAAAATATAACCCTGTTCCTGAGATATAGTGCATTTTAAGGTGTGCTATATGTTCTGTCATATTTTGATGTCACTGTGAATGGTGAGTGGTTGATCAGGAAAGTTTATAAACATCGGGATCGTAATCGGAGCATGAGACAACCCAATACAGATTATTTCATCAAACTGGTATTTTTCACCAGTACAGTTGGCATGGAATGACCCATACCTGAATGCATCATTCACTTTGACATTATTGATATGTGTTCAGGTCACAGGTCAGGGTCAAAGTGATTCAAAATCCTGTGGCTCATGACCTCAGGTCTGTACTACACAATTTCAACAGTAATGCCAGGCAGCATTTAAATACATTCATGGAATATAAGTTATGTAATATACCTAACATTGCATTGCACATGTAGTGCATGTTATACCTAAGATTTCAAAGGTAACAAAAAAGAACATAATGCTTTGTTTTGAAGACCCAAAAGCAGATTTTATACCACCCAAAGGGAGACTGAGTCAAAACTGATATCACAGGATTTAAGGAGTGAGAAGGGTTTGGGAACAGTCTGTAATGAAGTATAGTGTTTCTCTGTTTGAGGAGTTTCAGGGAAAAATGTGATATGACTTCACCCAGCAGAGTGCTTGAATCCATGGTTGCAGTCTCCACTGCTGTATTGATTGATGTGTTTAAAGAAAACTGTGTTATTTATGTGTTAGAAAGATTTTATGTGTTAAAGGAAAAATGGGGCATTTTTGATGGTTGAGGTGCAGTTCATAAAAACTTGTTCATCATATAAGTTTGTAACATTCAGCTTGTGTGTTGGTTTGTTTGTACTCAGTAATTTCCACAGAGAAGATATTTGTAGTTCATCCAACTGTAGGAATTATGAAGTGAAAGGAGTGTGCTGTGTTTTGGAATTTTGAAAAATAATGTTTTGGTCCACCATAATGGTTGTCCTTATCTCATGGATGCAAGTTGATTGTGATCATCTCGGTACCACTATGCATCATTGAATATGTGGTATCCTGTGTGGCATTGTAGGTCATGATTGTAACTTATGTTATTTTTGTCCACAGCTGTTGTTCACAGGCATGGAACAGCCTGTGCCTTCAACTATGGTGATGCCACCAAAAACTGCTCCAGGCCCAGAAATGCAGGTATGTACATCATACACAATTGGTCATGACATTCCAGCAGTTGTGTTTGCATTGTGCCCTTTGTGAAGAGAGAGGTTGAAAGAATTGCCAAATACCCTGAATACATTTTGAACACTGTTATGGAACACATAAGACAAAGGGAATTCCATGTTGGTTTGCTTTTCTTTAGTAGACTTGTTGGTCAGAAAAATGCTGTTGGCATCATTTTCAAGGGTCGTTTTTTTAACCCGGGCACGACCGTCGGTCCGTTTCGAACATGGGCAACTGGGGGGGGGGGGCAGTTGACTGTCCCCCCTCTAACTCACGAACGGTTGGTCGCATGATAAAAATAAGCACACCGTTGGAAAGCTTGTGACGCGTAGAGCTCGAAACTGGTCTCATTTTTAGTTTTAGATAATATGTAACCCAATTTACGCCCTATATATGTTTTCTCATAGCCGACTGCATGAGACCGAGAAATGGCCAGAATCTCAAGGGCTGTGACTAATAACGCATAGGTAAAGGCACCAGCGCACAAGTAAAGGTCCGCGGATGCCGATACACGTCTAATTCCCCCAGATTTGTTCAATATATACCCCGAAACGTTGAGTTAAAGACACGGCAATTCTCCCGTTACCTGTCGGTGTGCGCCGCTGGCGTATGCGGTACCAAATTGACGGGAACTAGTTTTAGCGTTCCTTTGTTTTCGCGAAAAAAGACTATCTATGTAAATTTTATTGATCTTTGTGGTTCTTGTGATGGTTTCTCATGCTTAAATTTTGGAAGAAATTCATTAGTTACCAATCTACAAAATTGGCAGAGCTTTATTCGCGAGAGCCTGTTTATTTGCAAAATATGCTACTTGTCAAACTTTTTGAGGTTCCTGGTATTACTTACGTCTGTGCAAGCTAGTTCTGCCATTTTCTACCCACTCTGAGTAATTCATCGTCCATTTTGACGGTGGTACATTTTGGCTCACTACAGTTATTCGTGACCTGACCTCAGGTCAGTGGCTGGAAGTCATTGATACTTTGCCCAATGACGGTAACTAGATGTCTGCTTGACTTCACACTAAAAATGTTATGAAATATTCTGTCAATTTTGCGAAAAAACGGTGATATGTCTTAAAAATGGGCTTGACGTTAGGTAAATGGCCCGGAAAATTGCGAAAAATCTGAGATAGCAGATTTGTTGCATCTATCACGATCACTAATCCCTGAAAGTATTATTGACATATCTTGCTTTGCGAAAAAGTTAGAGGGCGCTAAAGTTTTTTGGACATAGGTCCGTCTGACCTGACCTAGGTCAGGCACCTGACCTGACCTGAGGTCAAAATTTTGACACGAGATGTAAAATTGATGGAGCAAAAGGTACACGAAGTCTCGTGACTCTGCGTTTGTTGGTTCCCTCGCAGTCCCAGAAAAAACCTCATGGGGGCAGTCAGCTGCCCCCCCTTAGTCGGGGACTGGTTAAGAATGCCTAGAAGCTTAAGAACATGCAATTTTTAAAAACCATCTACGGTAATGTGCCAGTATGATGCAGTGCAGGTCTGTTTAGCCCAGTGAATGCAAGCATTCATTGGGCTGCGCCCTCTTGTGATGTCATACAATGCTGTAAATAAGATTTGGGAAAACTGTGGGAGATTGCTTTGAACCTCCATAAGTGTGGGGTGTTAAGACAGTGTATATTACTGATTGGCTGTTTAGACCATAGCCTACAACCGAAGGATCTCAGTACAAACCATATGTTGATGGTGAACATTTCCTTTAACCTCGCGGTTGCTGAGATATTTTGCCATGTTGCACTTGCGAGGGGCAGGGGAGATGTCGGACACTCGCACCCAACATCAGGAAAAACCACTGGCGAACATAAATCCAGATTAAGCCCACTTTTTTCAACCATGCATGGACAGACTGCATGCACGTTCCCCTTATGGCATCACACTTACTGCTCATCATCGGCGATCCTTTGCGGCTGGTATTGTCTTTCAAGCTGGAAAAAACGGCATAAGGGTAAAATATTATCCTTATGATGTCATTTGACTTGATGTTGGCTGACTGCTGGAAAATCATTTTCAACAAAATGCTCACAATTGATGTACAGAAAGGCAGCGAAAATTGGACAGTCCGTCGTCATTTCTGGGGCGTGAGACGCCCCCCTCGCCACCGACCGCAAGTCGCGCTTTAAAGTAGCAGCAAACGCCATCAAATGTGCTGCATACTTTTTGGTTATATCTTAGGGTAGAAAAGTGAATGTCAATGAAAACCTGGTATGTTCTGTGTTTTCCAGGTTTTGCCTCCTACACAGACTGCTCCAGTGTCCACGTCGCCCAAGCCTGTCAACTTGTCGCCTGTCAAGCACACAGAGTCAAGCCATCAGAACAATGCATCCACCAACAACGGCTCAGTCAGCAATCACGTGAAGCCGGCTGTGCCGCCGCTAACGGCCATTTCTTCTCTGCCGGCGGTTGCCAGGCCGGCAGCCACCACAGACGCCACCCCTAGCTCCGAGTCACCGGCTGCCGGCGCCGCCTCTGCCGCACCACCAGCGCCGGCGAAGCCCTCTGAGCCGCCCAAGGCGCCTGAACCCAAGAAACCGCCGCCTCCTGCGGTGCCGCCGCTCAAGCCGGTGGTGACAGAGAAGCCGCCGGTGGCGTCCGCTCCGCCGGCGGCCGCCGCCACCGCCGCCGCCGCCATCATCCCCACCCAGGCGGCCGCTGCCAACCCCACCATCACACCCACCGCCGCCACCGCCTCCACGGCCGCCTCCACCGCCAGCACGATCCCCACGACCGCCATGCCTGGCGCTGTCCCCGCTGTCGCAGGCGTCCCTGGTGCTCCCGCTCCCGCCACGGCCCCCGCGCCCGCTGCAGCTGTGCCGCCGTCAGTGCCGGCCGCCCGGCCAGCTCGGGGTGAGGCCACACCAGCTGCCCCTGCCGCCGCGCCCTCCGCCGTTGCCACCTCTGCTGCTACCAAGAGCACTGCGGCCCCGGCTCCGGCTCCGGCTCCGGCTCAAGCCCCTGCCCCAGCCCCGGCCCCGGCCCCAGCCCCAGTCCCCGGCCGCGGCGCCGGCCCCGGCTCCAGCCCCGGCTTCGGTTCCGGCTCCGGTCCCGGCTCCGGCCCCGGCTCCGGCCCCGGCTCCGGCTGCGGCTCCGGCCACAGCTCCGGCTCCAGCTCCGGCCCCGGCTCCGGCCCGCCCGTCCCCGCAGAAGGGAGCGACCAAACAGCCTACCGGGGCGGACACAAAGGCAGAGAAGCCCGAACCCAAGCTCAAGGCAGAGAAACATGAGCCGAAATCGGATAAACACATCGAAAAACCTGGTACGTGACATTAACCCGCGCCCGACCGTGGGTCGGGGCCATGCACGCCGGGACTGGAGGAGGGGGCGGTTGACCGCCCCTCTAACTCACTAACGGTTGGTCGTACGATAAAAAATGAGCACACCGTTGGAGAGCTCGTCACGGGTAGAGCTCGAAACTGGTGTCGTTATTAGTTTTGGATAATGTGTAAGCCATTTACGCCCTTTGTGTTCCCATAGCCGCCGACATGAAACCGAGAAGTGGCCTGGATCTCAAGGGCTGTAATTAATAAAGTCGAGATAAAGGCAGCAGCGGACAGGCAAAAGTCCGCAGATGCCGATGTACGTCTAATTTCTGTGAGTTTTTTAATATGTACGCGGAAACGTTGGGTTAAAGACACAGCGATTTTCGCACCGCTGCTGAACGGGTGCCATAGGCGAGCGCGGCATGAAATTAACAGGAGTTAATTTTGGCGCTGTCTTATTTTCGCGAAATATGCCTTTTCAGGTGTCGTTTCGTGATCCTAGTGCTTCTTGTGATGGTTTCTCGTGCTGAAATATTAAAAAATGGTTGTTATCTACACAATTAGTGGAGCTTTATTTGCGAAAGCATGTTCTAAAATTTGCGATTTTTGAAACTTTTGAACTTTCTGGTGTTCGCAATCGTGCGAGCCAGTTCTGCCATTTTCTGCCTGATCTGAGTCATCGCCGATTTTGATGGCAATTCATTTTGGCTCAACAGCTATTCGTGGCTTGACCTCAGGTCAGTGGCCGTAGGACGCTGAAACCTTGCTCATTGACGAAAACTGGATGTCTG
Organism: Capitulum mitella; assembly: GCA_030062745.1. NCBI lineage: Eukaryota > Metazoa > Arthropoda > Thecostraca > Pollicipedomorpha > Pollicipedidae > Capitulum > Capitulum mitella. The sequence goes on along the minus strand of CP099847.1, from coordinate 19,421,667 downwards.
GATCTCCCCACACTCATGCTTAAAACGGGCTTGACCTTAGGTCAGTGACCCGGGCATTTTCGAAAAATCCGAGACAGGAAATTTGTTGCATACATCAGAATCTCTAACACCTGGAAATTTTGTCGTGATATCATGTTTTGGGAAAAAGTTACTGGGCGTTTAACTTTTTTGGACATGGGCCCACGTGACCTGACCTAGGTCAGACACCTTACGTGAACTGAGGTCAAAAATTGGATACAAGGTGTAAAAATCATTAAGCAAAAGGTGCAGAAAGCTTCGTGGCGCTGCGTTTGTTCGTTCTCTTGCAATCTGGAAAAAAACCTTCGGGGGTCGGTCAACTGCTTCCCTCCCCAGCCGGGGACGGGCTAATTTTGTTGTTGGTGATAATGTAGGGACGTCGAAAGCAAAACGCAGGGCATATAAACCCGATTTCTTTGCTCCTGATTGTTACATCCTAACCACTCAACTTCATTGGCTGCAGCTCCTGGACATTCAGAGACTCCTTCAGTGGAGAAAAAGGAAGCACCCCAGGAGAAGAAGCCCAAGCGAGCGCCAGTACCTCTGGCCGAGAAAACTCCGCGGGTGAGTTGCGGCGGTGGTGGTTGCAGTTTTTTTCTGTGATGGAAAGAGGTATTAGCACGGTTGGGTCTAGGATCTGCTTCAACCATGACTCTATCAGCGGTGAAGTTGATCCACTCTGAAAGATGGTGAACATATCTAAGCAACTATTCGCCACCGCTGGTGAGGAAGAACAAAGCCACCGCTGGTGAGGAAGAACAAAACCTTTCGATGTTCGATGTTTCTATGTTCGATAGTTGCCACTTGATCGTAACCAAGTTTGGTATATCTTTCGATGAAACGATTCCACTCGTGATGGCCAGAAATGTCGATGGTAAATTTGGTCATGAGGATATGACGTCATTATGATTAAGATAAGACAGTACAGTGGTCAAACTGGTCCCTCTGCCTCACTTATCTTGGTCAGACTCCATGGTAGTCACTGCTCCTCCTGGTGTCTGTGTCTCATGAGTCCTGGTCAGATTCCGCGTTGGTCTGACTGGTGTTCGTCAGACTCTGTGGGAGTCCCTGTGGTCGCTGTGTATCCGGGATCGTACTGCGCTGTACTGCCACCTGCTGGACTGGCGCTGGTCGGCGCGTCGGCGGCCTGCTGTGTGTGTCGGCGGCCGTCAGTGACCGTCTCTGGCTGATGCAGCAGCCGCAGAAGCGGAAGGAGGCACTGGACGCTCAAGCGGCCAGCAGTGAGCGCCGGCCAAAGCGGGCCCGCGTGCCTACCCAGCCGTTCCAGTCACCTGTGCCCGAGTTCGAGGCCATTCCGAAGTCACTGAAGCCCACGCCTACCAAACAGCCCGAGGAGAAGCTGGTGATTTTCTTCAAGTGAGTGATGTCCCTACCGATTGGAGGAAGGATAAAAGTTTAGTTGAATGATTCCCTTGCCGATTGGAGGAAGGATAATAGTTAGTTGAGTCGTGCCATGGCCCATTGGATCAAGGATAACAGTTAAGTTCCCGCCATTGCATTAAATATGCAGCGTTACTGACCATAAGTCGTAGAGCATCGGCAACATTGCATGGTGGAGTCAGTTTTCTTTGGCATGCAGTGTGTTCCATCACCGCTTTTTTGAGTGATGTTGGTTGCGTGTTTCGTATTTGGTTTGCTGGTCTTTTGTGTTTGCTGCGTAACGTATTTTTAACTCTTGTGCTTCGTTACAGGAATGAGTTTTTGGCCGTTCGAAACGAAGAAGGCAGCTTTTTTGTTTGTCAAGCAGTGCAGAATGTCTACAAAGGAAGCAAGAAGATCAGAGTTCGTTGGATGACCGCCAATGGAAGGGTGTATACACCGGATTTCTACGACCACATTGGTAGGTATTCAGCTCGTGACTCTTTGAAACGTTCTTGATAAATGGGCTTAAACGATGTTTGCATTAAAACTACGTCAGTGATCTGGCTATGTTTGGACTGCCCTCGCCGACGGGTATCCAGGGTGTGTTTTATTGAGCAGTGTTGCGTGGTATCCGGGTTTGTTTTGTTGAGCAGCGTTGCGCGGCGTTTGGCGTCGGTATTTGTGACTGGGCTCCAGCGCCGGTTAACTGTGGACGTTGTGGGCTGTGTGCGGCGGCTGACGGCCGTCCTGCGGACCTGCAGACTTCGAGAGCATCCTGACCACGCTGGAGATGGTCCGTCTGGGCCGGGACCGGCACGAGCTGAGCGCGGACGAGGTGGCGCGCACCGAGCACATCCTGCAGCGGGCGCTCAGTGTGGAGCAGGGCGGCGCTGCACCCGCCGGACGGGCCGGCAGCGCTCACCGAGGACCACCCGGACGGATGTGAGTCGGCCGCCTGCCACACGCCTGGTCGGCCAGGCTGTCTGGGGATCCGGGGTGTGTGGGTGTTTCGTTCGGACTCGGCCATTTGTTTTGCCTGCGGCTGCCCCCCGGGCGAACGCAGCCGCCGTGTGGAGGTTGTTGAATGAGATGTGGGATGGCTTATCTTCGCATTGAAAACTTGTTGCAGAGTATGCGATCGATTCGTACTGGACAGCACGTCGGTAACGAGTGTAACCAAACGTCCGTCCATCGCCAGTGGACCTGTCGCTCTACAAGGACGAATCTCAGCTGGACAAGAGGAAGGTGGACGCTCCGGTGCCAGCCAAAGCCATCGCGCCTCCGAAGCCTAAACCCAAGACTCCGAAGGCGAAGAAGGGCCGCAAAGCTAAGAAGCCGGCACCGGTCGCAGCAAAGCGGCGTCCTCCGGCTGCTGCGGCCGCGCCTCCGCCGCCGTCCGTGGTCACCAAGAAGCCACGGCCGGCACCCACCAAGAGGACGGTCGAGACAAAGCCACTCACCAAGGAGAAGAAAGGTGGGCCGTCCGCGAGCTGGCCGACTCTGTTGTGACACCCTGCTGGCCGCACGGCCGGAATGGCATGCCGCCGGACTTGCTGTTCTCGTGATCAGCTGGTGTGGTTTGGTCCCTTGTGACCCGGACCTCGCGAGAGGAAAACTGGGTGTTGCTTTTCTTTCTATACTTTGCGAACTGTACACGCTGTAATGGGATCCAGGTAAAAACAATGAACCGGAAACGTCGGGTAGTGAGTACCTACCTACATTCCCAACCTGTTATGGGAGGCACCTGGTGGAATTCTATGGAAAAAATTGCTGCCTGATTCTCCGAAACTGGAGGTGCCCTTGGAAATGCACTGAGTAAAGAATTAAGCAAGTTAATCGTATCCCCGGGTGGTTAGACGATATGGCCGATTCCCGGCAGGGGGGAGGGGAAGGGCGGATTGGCCCCCCCCACGAGATCTCGAGAACTACACATCCAAGTTCATTGCAACAAATGGCAATCAAATAGCCATGATTTTTTCTAAAAGAATGCTTGCATGTCAAGGCTGCCATTTAATGTACAATATTATGCAGTATTTGGGAGTGGAAGTTAAATACAGAAGAGGTGGAGTGGTAGTGAAAAATTGTTTGTGTGTGCCACTTCCCACCCAGAACCGAAAATTTTGGAAGTCTGCTGACCTTTATGTGTTTGCTGTGTTGCAGTGGAGAAGCGGCCGCCTCCGACCAAGCGGGCGCCGCCGCCGGCCCGAGTGGCCACCGGGGGACGCCGTGCCGCCGCCGCCGCCGCCGCTGCCGCCACCACCGCCAGCGCCGCCACCGCCGCCGCCGGAGGAGGCGACAAGAGCCGCACCAGCTCGCGCAAGGCGGCCAAGTAACGCGCCTGCCCGCCGCCCGCGCACCGCCCGCATCGTGTACAAAGGAGAGACAGCCGGCCGCCGGCCGTGTACGCGGCGCGCGCGCGCCCTGGGCCGACCGAGCCGCGGCGGTCCGGCCAGCCGCCGCCGATCAGGCATTAGTACAATGGTGCCAGCGCCGGCTAGTGGGTCGACCGCTGCGGCCCGTGGCGGCCGCCTGCCGGACGGCCCGGCGCCGCCGCCCGTGGGTCGCGACACACATACACACATACACGCGCGCGAGCGCGTGCGCGTGCACGCACGCGCACGCACACGCACGCGCACACACACACTATTCCAGGTAGAGCGTGCGTTTGCGTTTGCTAGGTTACTGGGCGCCGGTTTGTGTGGCAGGCCGGCCGCTGTTGCTTTGTTTATCACGCGGGCCGCTGTGTAGGACGCACGCACCGCGTTTTAACCGCAGTCGCGACGAACGGTGCTTAGCTGCCGGGAACGGCGCGACCCGTAGGCAACCGCCGTGCAGAGGCAGTAGTGCCGGCGGCGCGAAGGCGCGGCCACGACCGGTGCCGGCGCGAAATTTTGTAACGACCGTGGCAAACTGCCGCGAACGGCCGGCCACGGCAGCATTGTGTGTACATACCGTCATCTGAAGTGTAGGTGTTGTGTTATCAGCGTCCGGTGTCTTACTGTTCTCATAGGCCACCATCGCCCGCATCCCTTCTGGCCCAGCGCGGGGACGTGTGCACGCGCGTGCGCGCCGCTGCCCAAATTCGGTGTACTTGGTTTGTGCTGGTGCGTGTGTGGTTGTGTGTTACGTGCTTTGTGTGGTGACTTGACTCTGGAGCGGCATAAACATGGCTTTTTCGGAGCGTGGAGGCCACCGGCGGCAGCCACTTTACTTTCTGAGTCTAGGGCAAGTCACGCGGATCAACGCTAACACGGTTTGGAGGGCGCGGCGCAGGCCGGTGTCCGCCGGGCCCGCCAGGCAAATTTTGTCACGATCGAGATTTGTGTCTGGTTACGTCTAAATATAGGTTCGGAAGCCGCCACGAGTTTGCTGTGAAGGCGCCGAGCCACACCGTGCCGGGACTAGTGCAGACGTGTTCAGACCGCGGTTCAGACCAGATGAGGACATTGGATGCTAAAACAAAACGTTTTTTTTATATCAACGTCAGCGCGCGCATAAAAACACCCTGTTATTTGTTTTTATTTTTGTACCAGTTCTGGGCTTATGCGTCCCGATGGCGGTTCAGAGCCTTCGCAACGTGTCGCCTTCATTTTGTCCTAGCAAACTAGTATTAACCTTTTGAAACCTGGCGTATGCTATTAGTATACATAACTTCTGGGCTCACTGGAATGGACTTTCATTTAAACGCGCGTTTTTTGCTCTGTGAAACCTCTGTGGTACTGGCTGCCGAGTCGAATCGAAACATGGGGCACTGAGTTATCCAATCTGCCGCCAAGACCCATTTCGCCAAAGCATGTGGACGGAATGCGCGCGATATAATGTTACGTGCTAGTCTAGTATAATTTTGATTATTAACTTTTTGTATGTGTTTCAGGTAATGAAAAAACGTGTGTTTTCGCCTATCAGAAGAATCTAACCTTCGGCTTAGGGCGATTTTTTCGTGAAAACAAAGTAGCATAGGAAGTCTGAGGAGAACCGGCAAATTTGATTCATACTATACTATACTTAAGGCCTATTACCCAGAAAAATACCGACGGATGGGATTGGTTTGCGAATGTTTCCGTGCCGAATGTTAGAATTGCTGTCCTCCAATGAGAAGAAAAAAATACAGTTACTGTCCGATATCCTCCACACGCCCGTATTAACCTGGCCCCGATTGGGGTGCTGTTGATACCCCCCCCCCCCCACCGAGGTTTCTTGAAGATTGCAAGGGAAAACGAAGAAATGCAGCGCCACAAAATTCTCGTACCATTTGTATCCCTTTGTATCCCCTTTACGTCTCTGTCAAAGCTCTGACGTCAGGCCGAGTCAGACATCTGAATTATGTGAGATCAAGTGGACCTATGTCCAAAAACGTTTAGCCTTTCGTAACGTTTTCAAACACGCAAGATATCAGAACAAAACTTCCGAGGATGACAGATATTTAGAGGTGTAGCAAGTCTGCTATCCTCGATTTTCCGGAAACTTTCGGGCTGTTGACCTAAAGTTATGCCCATTTTAATCGTGTGTTTTTCGGAAATTGATTTTTTCCATCGTTTCAGGGCGAGGTGACCGTTGTTTCCAATGGTCGTCATTTGGCAAAGTATCACGGACCCCCAACCACGGACAGATCAAGTCACCAATAAGTGGTGTGAACGAAAATGCACCGCGCTCAAGATCAGCGATGAATGACTTGAAACGGATGAGAAATAGCAGAACTGGCTCTCGAATCCGCTACTGATACCAATAAGTTCAAAAAGCTCCAAAAATTGTGTAGTTTTCAAATAAGCGCGCTTGTATAATTAACACTCCAACCATTGCTTGTATTGGAAACTACTGATTTTTTTCGGAATTTTAACATCGAAAGCCGTAACACGAACCCCCCGTATGAAGGAACGCAGATTGGCAAGGTCCGTATCACCAAAATAAAGGAACGCCAAAATTAGTGCTCAATTTCACACCATCTTCGGTGCCGGCGCCGCTGTGTCTTGAACTCAACGATTCCGCGTAAATCTTCAACAAACACAGGCGCGGGAACCGGGGTCAGTTCAGAACTTGGACGTTCATAACTTCGACCGCAAAAACTCCGACGCTCATAGCTTCGTTTAGGAGACCTCCAACGTTCAGAGCTTCGACGCTCATAGTTTCGACTGTAATACCTCCGACCGTCATGACTGGCCGCCATAGCTCCGATGGCCATATCTACGACGCTCAGAACTCTGACGCTCTGCCATACCTCCCAGGCTCAGAACTTTGACGCTCATGGCTTCGACAAGCAAAAAGTTGTGTGCCTTCGCCCGGAGTCGTTTACTAAGCGCCACGTCCCCAAACCCCTGTCTGTCAAGATATCCCTCGGTCCTCGGCCCACAGTCAGCCCACGGTCAGCCCATAAAAGCGGTCCGTTCAAAAACGCCCAAAATATAATAACGAGTGAGTACTATGTTTTTGGACGAAGTTTGAATCTATGATACGGAGGTATCATAGATTCGGACGAAATGCCATGATTTTTGGCACGTGAAAGATTGTGATTGTCCTAAATAATTTGTGTAAAAATCAGGCCTGTAGAGTCCGGGGTACCAGACAAATGTAGCGTCATTCTGTCAGGAGAATGGCGTCTTTCTAGCATCAAGTAGTCCGCGACGTGGTCGCGAATTACGCGGAGAATAATACCAGTAGTTTGAAAGATTCCGTAGCGAGGCACTTTAAAGGTCTATGAGTGTCGCGATCAACTGTATATAATATCCCGAGGAGTGTGGATGCGAGGGGACATGCTTAGCGTGCTGGGAAAGGTCACCAGGTAGCAAATATGTCAGATGATCGTAAGGGTCAGCTAATCAGAGCTACTAATGGCAAGGCGGACATATCCTAACGCCTCCTAGTACGGCGATTTGGCGTATCCCAGTCGTATGTGAAGAAAATACTCCAGGAGAAGGGAATGAAGTACAGAAAATGTATCAAGGCCCTTCAGGTCACGGAAAAACAGGCAAACCGTCAGAAAACGCGGATTCGTAGCTTACCCCATGGACCAATGTCCATCAGCCGAGGCACGGATGTGATAATGGATGATGAATCCTACGTCGCCTACAGCGGCGCCCAAATGCCGGGTAACGAAGGGTACTTTATAAATGCTGGAGGAAGTCAGATTTAGAGTGGAAAACAAGTTCCCTCGCAAACTGTTCGTGTGGCTGGCTATCAGCCCACGTGGGGTCACCCGCCCAGTGATCATGCCCAGCAAGAACATATCGACGGTGAAACATACCGAAGCAAGTGTATGAGGGCAGTTTTGCTTCCATTCGTGCGAGACCACTACCCAGGCGGCCAGTCTGTCTTTTGGCCAGATCTGGCGAGCGCACGCTGAGCACGTACGACCTCAGAACCGCTGGAGCAGGCCAACGTTACGGTCATTGCACGGGACATGAATCCTCCCTACAATCCCCCAGCTTCGCCCCATAGAGAATATATGGGAACTGATCAAGCAAAGGGTATATGCAGGGGCTGGCAAGCACGCTCGGACCATCAGCTGAAGGTTAGGGCCCACAAAATTATCAGAGAAATTGACCCGGAGGTGCCGCGCAATATGATGGCGTAAGCGCCTGCGCGCCTGCGTCTAGCTGGCAAATATGGGATCGTTTCCCTTAACCACTGACTCCATCGTAATCACAGAGAAATACAGTTTATGTAATGTGAATAACGTGTTTGGCGCACAATTACATCGCCTCATATGAGGAATCAAACTTTGTCAAAAACATGGTGCTCACCCGTTATCAAGCATCTCGACGAGTTAAACAAGATGGTGCGATCCCATGCTCCGTGCACCCAATAGTTTGTCCTCCAGAGCCATTTGGCCACTTACCAACATGGATTCCAAATATGCATTCTGGAGTTGTCATACTCATATTCATATTCAAACGAATATGATATTTTTATGATATCATATTCACATTTATGATCATACAAATTATGATATTATCTTCACACACATTCAAACCAATCGTTTTTACCAACCCAGTTCAAAAACGTCTTTCGAACTGACAACTGCGTCACTTTTGAGCTATAAGCAAATTAGTTCTCAGCCCACGCTCAGCCCATGAAAACGGCACATCCTATAACGCTCAAAACGTATGACATGCATGTCGACCAACTGACTACAGCGGTAGGCTCCAATGTCCGATGTATCCAGTAATTTGGCTTCCAGAGCTAAGTGTGAATCATCGACATGGATTCACAAACATAAACCAAGTGAGACGTGTTACACTTCAAAAGAACAAAAAGTAAGATTAAAAACTGTCATCTGAGCTCAAAAGTACCCCTATGTAGTTCACATCTCAACTTTTCGAGTGGCGTGCGTATCAATCCGGTTTTCCTTCTTATGCCTTATTTGCTTCTTATAGGCTTTAGTCCTGGGCAACGATCGGTACCTGGCCTGCTCCTACGAGTATTTTTTTTTCTAGTTCTGAAACGTGTATGAGTTGTATTGTATGGGTGTATGGGTTGTATTGTATGGGTGTATAGGTGTATGGGTTACGGGTATTGAGGGCATCGAGGACACACGGCTTGGCAGGCAAATTTCCGGGTATAGTGATATTCTCGCCGATCAAAGAGTGACAATTTCTCACTGAAATTTAAATCCAAATAAATGCGATCAAGTAGCATCCCAGACGACTGCCGGTGTCAAGCTAGGCTCAAAACTACCTTTTGTTGTCTTTTCAACTTTTCGAGTAACATGCCAATGGATTCGATTTTCATCCTAATACAGTATTTCCCAAAGACTTTATCAGCATTAAGGGTCGGTATTTGGCTGGCCTTGCCATTTTTGTTATTTTCGATGTATGTGTACCCATATCGAAGGCACATGACTCGGATGGCAAACTTCCCGGGTGTAATAATATTCTCACAGATCAGAGAGGGTGAGAGTTTCTCACCAAAATTCAGATCCAGCTTAATGTGGTCAAGTAACATCTCCAACGACTTCCCGTGGCAAGCTGATGTCAGAACCACATTTTTTTAATTTATATATTTTGGACCTTTCGAGTAGCATGCATATGGATTCGATTTTAATCCCAGTGCTTCATTTCCCATGGACATTGAGGATAACAGTCGGTATTTGACCGGTCCTTACGATTTTTGTTGTTTTTGGTGTATGGGTATCAATGACGAAGACACATGGCCTGGTAGTCAAATTTCACGGATGCATTGATATTCTCATCGAACAGAGGGGCCAGAAGTTCTCACCAAAATTTCAGACCCGGTTAAATGCGATGAAGTAGCATCTCAAACGACTTCCCGTGTCACACTGAGGTCAAAACTACAAACATGTTGTTCTCAAAGCGGCAAAAACAGCGGCAACTTAACTTATCAGTGTTAACGCAAAGCATTGTTCCGTACCAGGACATCGAGGTTTGGTCCATACCAAAAGACTTCCTACACGTTAAACAGGAACAAGGAATACATTTATAATTGATTGCCCAAATAAATTTTTGCAGATTATTTGGGACGGTGACGTTGATGATGATTTCGATGTCCGGTAAACACAATGGACGAGTACAGATTGGTGTAACTTGGTGGCTGTGATTAAGCCTCGACTAGACTTTCTGTCGAACGTCAGCAAGAGGGTACTGAACGTGACCAAGCATCATTTCGTGTCCAGTCATTATGGTCGCAGTTTCAGGAATCCTAAAACTCCGAAGTCCCTAGGGAGGTTTTGGTGGTGGCTGATTTCTCTGAAAATCATACTTTTATCATATAGGACGAGATCCACAGCTACCTCTGGGACGCAGGCCAGTGCACTGGTTACCGTTCTGTGGGGTATTAGTCCCACATTGGTATCACACAGCTCGTTCTGAAACCGACGTCAGAGATTTCAGGAGAGTTCAAGCTTTTTCTTTACTTCACAGATGCATGTGCAGTTCAGGATAAGAACAATGGCAACTTTGTTAACATTTGCCATCGCAGATTTGCCTTTGAGATTCCGTGCTAGCGACGCTTTGTTGGTGAAGCCCATGGAAAGAACGCGTGTGACGGGATACAAAACACAATAAAAAGGGTCGCGACGTAAGAAAGTCTGGCTCGATCTCATGTCAACCACATAACTTCGGCCCAGGCCATGTTTGATTTCCTTTCTGCAAAGGTCGTGTCATCGATTCCCTGTCCTGTTTGTCTGCAAAGCCGAGATAGAGGCAGCAGCTAAGCGCCTCCAGGAGCCCTTTTCCAGAGCGGTGAACGACGGGCATTCAAGGTCTGCATGTGTTCTGTCCTGTCAGGTTGATGACTATGCATGTCTCTGATCTATCTGTAGGAGCTGGTCGCAGTGCCGTGGTACACAAACTGTAAATTTGTTACTGTTGCTGCCGTTGTTGCTGGGTATTCCGCAGAGGCCGTGTTTAGGACTCATTTTGTGCCTCGAACTGTTAGTACTAGCGTTTTGCTAGTGTTCCGCGTATGTTCTGAAGTGGAAGTGTTCACTGTGTGGTGTTCCATCCAATGTACCAATGCACAAAACATTGGATTAGTGAGACACTTCTATTTGCTTTGATTATTCAGGAAATGCATGGGCTTACGAATGTGAGCAGTGAGGGGGGGGGGCACCCATGCACGTCACATGCCAGTACGAAAAAATGAAGTTGCTGGTGTGCCTAAGGACGCCACCGATTACTGAAAGAGACAGGTCCCGGCTACCACCTCTATGGTCCTAGATCCATAAATATATATGGTAAAACGGTTCAGACATTCCTACTGTACACCACTATGTTCAGACAGCTGGATGCAGTGGTAGCAGAGACATTCCACCACAGATCGACCACCAAAATGCAAAAATATCGACGTCATGATTGAAATTTTAACACAGCTTCCTTTTTTTGGACTGTCGGGTGCTCTGAATTTATTTCTAAGATTTTTTAACACGATCTAATGTGCGGTTTTTGAGACGTAGCCTCTAAAATTTTGCATATGATGAATGCACATAGGCAAATGTGAAACATGTTTAAAATGATAATTTGCGTGAACTCCAATATATCATACCCTTGCCAGAAATATATTCTAAGTCATTTTTTCACAAAAAAATCCGTTTTTATACTGCCTTCCTGCGGAAAAACAGCGTCTGCTTCCGGCAGGTACGTATTTTGCGCACTGACGCGACATGGCCAAAATAATAAAAATATTTATAGAGCGGTCGCAGGTGAAAATCTTTAGACTTCTACAGCTTCAAAGATATTATTTTTAGAGTGATTAATTGTTTTTTTTGGTTTGCGGGTGTACAGGCGATTTTTGTGGGTACGCAGATCTGGTTCTCTACCGTAACGTACATTTTTTTACATTTTTGCATCATATTTTACATTTACATTTCATTACGTTTTTGCTTCGCCAGTTCCTTAGCCTGTTTATATTACTTGTTTATTTTAATGTAATGACACAGGATGCAGACAAATAGCCGGTCTCTCAATGCAACATACTTCTGCACATACGCTGATTTTCCATTGTAACTGACATATACTAGTCCGAAATCGAAGCGAGAAACTCCGTCATGGGAAGTCCCTCACATGCTATCCTGGCGACTTCTATGAACAAACAAAAAGTCCGTTACGAGAACGTAATCATTTTTTAAGACATTGTGTTTAGCACGACCTTGACCACGTTTAATTGCTCTCTTTAAACAGAAGCATTTACTACGAAAACTATCCAAAAAAGTACGAAAACTGTCCACAAAAATCACGTGTTAGTGCCGACGCTATAAATACGTGTTATGGACTGGTAGGAGCCGTATCAAAGGCCAAGGGGAGCTTCGTCCTTATACTAATATTGTCTGTGGATACAGTTCCGAGGAGGAAAAGGAGAGATTCCTACCGGTTTTATCGCTTGGGTGGATGCTTTCTCATCTTTATCTCTTCATACTAATCATTCTGAAGCGTTGTATCGTACAGGCTTGGCGGTTTGTATCTCTGGTTACACAGCAGCATGACTACCAATCAGAGCGCCCCCTGCCGCTGACGTCATGACCCTTCCCTGGCCTCGGCAGCGCCAGGACGCCGGCCACCCAGTGCTCGGCGCCGGCTGCAGCTTCGAAGTTCTGTAACTTGTCCATGCGATTGCGGGTCAGTCTGATTTTTATATATTACTCCGACCGTACCTTTTGTGACGAAATGGCAAAACCGAATATTCCAAAATACCCATCCGAAAATTCAAATCCCTGACGTGTGCAAATTCTCAGCTCTAACGCGCACCCACAAGGACATATAAAGGTACATCCCCGGCTTGGACGACAGCGGAGGCGCAAACCATGAGGTACTCTGATTCTCTGTGACCTGAGAAGATACTGGATAACCTGAAGGGGGTAAATAAGTACCCAAAGAATAAGAAACATTCTACAAACTGAATTTTCTTGGTTCCATCTTGATCAGAAGAGAAACGGGAAAGGGGTGGCAGCCATCCCCTCATCCGTGGCGAGGGTGGAAACCCGTCCGAACCTCCGGCGACGCTTCAGTAGATAAGTCCATTCCCTGTTGATATGTCGTTGTGAGACCTGATTCAATAACATATGACATGGGGATCCATAGCCTCATACGAAACGCTGGGCGATACATGCCAAAGTAAAATGGGAAACAACACTAAGACCGCGATCTTTTCTAACAATAAATTGATATAACCCAACCTAACTATGCTACGTTTCCACATCAACCATGCATCTCAACACTTGCAAACAATACATTAAGTCAAGACTGTATTCACCATTTTACACAGAGAGTACAAAATCGTAAGTTACACCGCGAAGACGACCTACATCCTCCCCATCCCCCCTCCCGACGCTACTGCTTTGGTGTTTGTTTGGCTGGTGACGCCTCAGGGACAGACGGGTCCGCGATGGCGGCGGCAGCGGACTCTGGTGGCAGATCGCTGGATGTTTCGCCAACCCCGCCGCCAGATGGCTCTTGCGTCGACGAGGCGGAAAGCTCCGCTCTGGCCTCCGCAGCTAGTTGCTGGTACTTCTTGTGGCGGTACTGCTTTCTCGCCTCATCCATGAGAATGTTGTGCAGCAGGTTTCTGTTGCTTCGAGAGTCGGGCTTCAGTGGCGGAAAGGGATTTCCTGTGGAGAGAAAACTTGTGAATGCACAAAACAACAGGCACCGAAAAGAAATCCCCGTATGCGTGCTTGCCATTACGTGTTACGGGCACGTGCCACTGTGTAACGTCATTACGTTACACAGTACACTGTGTTACGTCATTGTGCAGGGCCTGATTACGTTACAATGCCAAATTATCACCTTACATCTAAAATATAAACATAAAACTTTCAAACCATTAAAAACACTGGAAACTCAACTTGCCACAGTGTTAGCACAAAACAATGTTCCGTACTAGGACACCGAGGTTTGATCTACACGAAAAAACTTCAAACTTCCTATACGTTACACAGGAACCAGGAATCCATTTATAATTGGCTGTCAAAATAACCACGAGTTTGCATTAACGGGGCAACACACGGAGACACCTAGTTAATGCCAAGTGCACAATACATACCTTTTAGTTCCAGTACACCTTTCGGTGCGGCTGTACTTTTATCCGGCAGAACTAAAGGCAATCGATACAGGCTGGTGAAGCTGGTATTGTGATCGGCATACCTTGGGGCCAGCACCTGGCCCGACAACACGCAATCAAACTAGTATCGGGAGGATCGATTACGGTAACGGCACTGCCACAGAGCTCACGCACACTGCCAACACCGTCCAACGAAAATATGCCATAAAGCGAGAAAGTGGCATCTTTTGACCCCAAACACGCGGCGCTGAATCACGCAAGGCAGCAGGGGGCGGACCCAAATCCACCTTCTCCTGATTCCGCCGGAGCTCGCATGCGAAATGGCGCAAGTCGACCCGGGCTGTTGTTGGTGTAGCCCTCAGGTTCCTTACAACTCAGACGTTTGGCCAGCTGCCAGTGTCCGGCGGGCGGCACAAACTGGCAATCATTTAACCGTATCACCTTCATTTCTTAGCTTACAATGATGATGATGATCTCTGTTTGTTTTCAACAAATAAGCCCTGGTTGTTCCACAACGACAGATGATGCGAAAAAACGGCAAAGATTGATCTTGATGCAGTGCAAGCTGTAGAAAAAAAGGTCACTAAGGAAAAAACCATGTGTTATGACCTTTCTGCATCCTGCAATGTACTGAGTTAGCCTTTTTCTGTCGTTTATGCGCCATTAGGGCTCCCTTGGTCAAAACAAATAAAAGAGACAACCACATCAATGCTCCTTATCCTCGAGGCCTTCCGGGAATTATACATCATGATGCAGTTTGTTTTGTTTTGACCAAACAAACCCTAATTTTTCAATGACGTTCGACGATAAGAACGACGAAAAGACTGTCCTCGGTGCATGCAGGCTGTAAAAAGACAGACTGGGAAGGAAAGCCGTTTTTGCAATTTCTTCGACATAAGCCATCTTCAAGTGTTAGCGGTAATGGTGAGAGCGCCGGAGAAATGTACGAGCAACAACCGGCGACGGAGAAGACGGTAGGGTTTTTTTTCACACAACAATGAGTCTTTCTGCTGCTTAGTCCATTATATCCTGCAAGCGCCCTGCCACCCAGACTACGGATATCATCACTGGCACAGAATAAAAAACAACGACTCAGACTGCCAGAAACCATGTACAGAACACCTCTGACGTGAGGATGTATGACAGTACCTTAAAGAGCTTGTGAATGAGCTGCTTCTCTTCCAACCAAAAGTTAGCCATATCCATAGTGGACGGATGTTTGTCGCCGAGCCTTATGGCGTCTTGTATGAGCTGGAAATACACGGATATTTCATTCCCACTGTGTCATCGTAGATACAAACAGGGACAACTATGGTGCGTTTAAAATTACCTTAAACGTTGCAAGGTTTGCAATGAATGAATGCAACAAACAATGATACCCATGGAATATCGGCCATGGAATAACAAACCTAATTAGCTCCATCAAATGCAGAACGAACATAATTCGCACAGAAAACACACAACCACAGACATCAATGGCATAACGTCCATGGTATAATTAACTTAGTTTGCTCAATCAAATACCGAACGAAAATTCAGTACGCTGCAATCTTATCTGAATACTTAAAAGTGCTAACAACATGCAAGACCAGTCAATGAGTCAACTGAAATGCGAAAGACGAAACAAAACTGGAGTCCCAAGACACAACGGAAACACTGAACTCCGAAATGCCATTGCTAAATCTAGACCATGCTTCGTGTTATATTAATTTTGCTCGTGACCAAACGTGACTCGTGACCCCATTCCTGAGACCCCCTGGTGACCAGGGGCGGCCGACGAGTGACGGTCGGCGCCACAGAGGGCGGCTCCTCGGCCGCTCACCCGTTCAGCGTAGCCGCGCGCCTCGTCCAGCCGGTCCAGACGGTGTTCGATCCGCTCGTCCCTGACCAGCGCCGTCACCACGCCGCGCAGGACCTTCAGCCGGCCGTACAGGCCCTCCGGGTTCGGCACGCGCCTGTAGCGGGGCCGCACCGGCACGCGCAACTGCGGAATGAGCCGGCCCAGCTGCGACATGGCTGTCGGCCGGGCACGCAGTCCCGCGGGTTAGAGGCTCCGTCCGCTGGTGCTGCTGGTAGGGTCTATGACATCACGTCGACATCTGGGACAGTCAATGCCTGCGATGGCACCGCCAGGCCAACTGCTGGGATGGGCCAGCAATGACGCCAACAGACACACTGTACGAGAAAAGGACATACAGCCAGATATTATATCCAGGGGAGCAATGAAGCCCTGGGTTAAAGGAACACAAGGCCAGCCAGGCAATCATCATTGTGTAATAAATACATGCCAATAACCTTTTCCTTGCTCTTGCTGAGTTTACTTGAAATATGCACGTGAGATCTAATTCAATCATCTGAAGAAGCATAACTCCAATAAAAGCTTGTGTACTTAACTATCAATTCATTTGAGTGAGCAAGAGCATCATATTCAAGGAATTCAAGAAGGGTACAGAAGATGTATCATGATCACCGTTACTATAGCGAGCACAGCAAGTTTTAATATTAAAATGATATGGAATAAGATGAAGAGATATAAGGATGATAGCATTTGAGTACTAAGCAGAGCTTCTAAATGCACTGTATATGGTGGGAACACATGGTAACACAGTTTTTTTTCGTTTCCTACCATTGGTTAATCTACAGCTTCTGGATGTGAACTGGTTTAAGCCACCTCAAATCTGACTTCCACTCTGATGCCTCCCAATTTTCCACCAAGCTGTCATGGAATAAGTAGTATGCTTTGGTTTTAGGATGAAAAGGTAATGCAAAGACTCTTAAGGGGGGGGGGGGGGGGGGGGGGGGGGGGCCCCCCCTGGGGGTCAAAATAATTTTTAAAAAAAAAATTAAAATAATTTGTGGATACAGGGGGGCAAAAATTTCAAAATGGGAGGTACTTTTTGACTTCTATTAACTCCGTTGTTTATGGACCGATTGCGATGACACTGGCATGAATCGAGAGATTATGGATAGGGCTTTTACCATGGGTATGCAAATCTGAAATTTTGAGAAAATTCATGGGCGTTCACAGGGTTTCAAAAATACGGGGATTAGTTTTCTAATAACGGAATGAACAAAAGAGGCCAAAACACCTTTTTAGCTTCTGCTAGTCATGTTATGCTAAAGAAGTACAAATCGCATTACAATGTTTGTATAATGTTAGCATAGGCGGTGCCAGGGACATAAAAAAGGGGGAACTGTCATGGTCACACGTTCTTCAGATCAACTTGTGACCTTTGACCTTAAATGACCTCCAGTGACCTTGGGGTCACCTGGAATGATGTCGTGTGCATTCAATATTATCTGTAAACGTTTTTAATCGATTGAATTCACTCTATTCCAAAAAATTCATTTTTTGGCTTTTGCGATATAGAGTACGCGCACTGACATTTTAGGTCATAGCTCCGTGACCCAACCTGATATCAAGCTGAAACTTGGTACACAAGTAGAGGGAACCTTTTTACGTCATATATATTCCGGGTTTGGCATTTGAAAAAACGGCGCCGAAATTATTGTGAAAAAACAAATTTTGACTTTTGACCTTGACCTGACCTTGTAAAGTGACCTCAGATAAACAAAATTACATATGCACATTGCCCAATTATTTAGCTATACAGTCATATAAAGTTTTAAGTTCTATCTTAAAAACTCTGTTTTTGGCCAACATTTTCCTTTTACCCTCAACATGGCCAAAAATGACCTGAGGTGCCTCCCAAAAACGTTGCCTGGCTCCGCCCCTGAGCAAAATAGAATTTCGAAATTTTGTCACGGCGCGTAGAGGGAATAGCTACGAAAAGTGACAAAGTTTCGTGAAGCTGCGTTAAAAAGCCTGGAATTGGCAAGGAAAAAACCCGAGGGGGGGCGGATTCCGCCCCCCCTGCCGGGAATAGGGTTAAACATCATGCAACATCAATGAGCAATAGAGAAAGCCAATTTTTGTATACTCTGATGCAGTGTTCACACCACAATTTTCACTGTGATAACTAAATACCTATGTACCTTTGTCTGGTCTTCAGGTATACAGGGACCTAGAGTTGGAAGTAGTAGAAGAATCAGTCTTAACCATGGGCCAATAATTGACAAACATTTAGGATGCTGTCCAGTTTTGGCCATCTTCATGAGTGAGTTCTGAGTTGTTAATGAATTCATCACTATAATATACTGGATGCACTGATGAAGGACCCTGGATACCACACAAAGATGTTTCTCAGTGGAAATGTCCATGGTGTATATGGGAAACTGACAAAACTTTTATATTCCATCACAAAACTCATCAAACCTCAGAACCTCAACATGTATTTTTCATTACAGATTAAATGTTCTGATCATAGAAAGGATTGGATCACTGTTTGGCTACTTGCCCACAGTGTGAAGTTAATGGCATTTTACAAAAAACTGACTCTAGTACAGAGAAACACATACATTATTGATAATGTACCATTCCGTGCATTTACATGTTACAGTTTCCAATTTTCACTTCCCAGAAACAACCCTATTGTTTTAAATAATGTGATGCTCAACCACAAAGTTATGCATCAAGGAGCCATTACATGACTATGGCCCTGAGCATGCCTGTCCATCCAGGATGAATCAGTGTGTGAGACAGGAATACTGAACCATTTCTGACATGACCACAGTTAGAAATTTAGTTTTAATCCTGGTACTGCAGCATAAATGGTAATTTGAAGCATACTTTTTCTAAAGCCCACAAATGAAAACACATCTGCAGCAGCATTTTTATGAATGCCCCAGGATTTCTGTCACATACAAAACATGCATGTAGCTGAATGCTACTAAATAGTCTTGACAGTCTCTCTGCCTGTGCAATTATAAACATTTCTCTGTAATATCTAATTCCTCCATTCCAGACTCCTTCCAACAATATTCTGGTAAATGGCAGATCCAGAAACAACAATCCTCATCAAACTGAGGAGTCCTGTCCTCGGGATGGAAATTTGGTTTTTGTTCTTAGTGGTGGAGTATTATTTTAGTTATGGAGTGCAAAATTTTGCAAGGAGTAATGCTGGTTTAAGTTGGCATTTTTGGTGTAAGCCAGTTATGAATATACCTACTTCTCAATGAATGGAGATGATTCTTAATGAGGTAATTTGCTTATAGAGTTAACAACTTGTTGGCACCTTTGTAATGTAGGTTTATGATGGAGGCATAAAATCAAACTTTTGGGCTAAAAAATGTTTTTGGAGCATTTATTTCTGGTGTTCTTCAACACTAAAAAACAACACCTATCCCAATCTTGGTCCTGTCTGCACAAATGATGCCAGACCAGTAACCATTCACTGATAACACAACAGTGAGAGTTTGGAGATTAATCATTGTAGTGATAATATGTGAGTTGTTCTGCAAACACTTCCTTGGCCACAAGTTTTAACTTTAACAGGTACAGAACATCTAAGGCTCATCATGAGTCTGGGTGCTCCCACTCAGTTCATTCCCTTAGAATGACTCATAGCTTTGGTTTTTTCACTATCTTGATTTCAGTCTTGTTTGGTACTTTCCACTTGCCCAGCATTCATCCACTTTTGATTTGAAGGATGAGACTGTGCATGCTGAGACAAATTGATCAGGAAGACTGTTCCAACTAGTGATGACTTGCTGAGAAATACAGCTGTCTTGACTGCTTAACTGTGGTTTTACAGATAGATTTATCAAATTTTGACTTCTACAAATATGAAACCTTTGCAATTTTAAGTTCTAGGAATGAAAAGGTACCACCAAAAACTGCAAAATACCCAACCCTTAGAGCCCACATCAAGCTCAGCTGTGTGTATGCTGAAAGTGCACCAATTACAGTGAGTGTAAAGCATGAGAGAGGGTAGGGCAGAAATAGTAGCACAGAGTGGCTGTGTGGGGATACAATGTTCATCACAAGTCCTTGATTGTTTGGCATGTGTCACTTGCAGTAAGGTGGTGAATTACGAGGAGTGGTAGAACCTCTGTAGAGGGGAGGGAGAAAGGGAGCAGGCAAACATGATTTTTACATTGTTTCTTTCTGTGCATCACCATACAGTTTATGTCAAATGTTGCCCAAAGTTGGGGAAGCAGCTGCCCCCTCCCCCATCTTCATTACTATTCTGGAAGCATTGTGGACAATGGGAGCCCAACATCCATATTGTGGCAGGGTGACTGCTGGCTATAGCTACAGTGACCTATGTATTTATATCTTTATGGCACATATCAGGTTAGTTCACTGTAAAAGGGCTTTTCTTTGAACTTTGCCAGAGCAACACGTACATAAAATGGAATATGACTAATACACAACTCAACAGTTAAGGCACAAATCATATGTTAACATGTGGAGGGTGAGGTGGTTACCTTGCTTGTCCTTTGTGTTCTTTGGTAACTTTGTGGTTCTCTGTGTGGGGGGGGGGGGTTGGTCTAGGTTTGGTTTGGTGAGTTTGGTGAGTTTTGGCAAGTGAGGTTTGGTGAGTCAAAATTTACTGGATTCTGCTTTTGGATGTATGGAAGTAGAACTGAAGCCCACTGTAAGGACTATATCAGCTCTAGATAACAGAGCTGTTTGCATCTTCATTTTGTGCCATTTTTTGTTGCTGAGGATAAGGACCAATCTGCATCATGAAGCTGATTTATTTTGCTTTCTGTGTAGTCATTTTTTCCAAGTTCCATAACAGAGAGCATGATTTCACTGATGTTGTTGCAACTCAGAGCTGAACTCAATTTTTTATATGCAGGGGTGTAGCCAAGTGTGATTTCAGGCATAGCTATAAAATTTAGTTTTAAAGCTCACAATGTTCTTTGGAGCTTCATTTTTTGTGTTGCTTTCTACCAAAAAAGGCAAAATGTCAAACCTTGGACAAAACCCACCCCAACCACACCTACAGGAAACATAACTTAACCCAACTATACCTACAGCAAACAGACTACTCCAGAGTACAGTCTACATGAACTGATAACCATCACCATGACACAAAGAAAGCTTTTCCCACCCCAATACCTTACTTCCAATATTTACATACTTGTGCCTTAAATGGCTGGCCAATGACCACTGACTACCATTAAAAGCACAGAGGCAATAATTCACATCCTTTACTGGACATTTGACATTAAAGAAACAACATATAAATACAAAGGCAGTAATACAAATGCAGACAAAGGCCCTTACAACAACCAATGTCTGAGATATGTCAACTTTGTCTGAGTAGGCTTGTGGATTGCCAGATGATATCCTACATGTCAGGAGATTTCAGGTGCACATTTTCATGGCCTCAGGTGCAGAAACTGAATCCAGGTGCTGTCATACAGGTGTGTTCATGTGTGTAAGACACAGAGGCACAGCCAAGCAAACAACCCTTCATCACAAGAAAAAAAGAGATTTCAAAGCTTGGGTGATAATTAGTGTATCAAAGTTGTCTTAAGATTATCACTAATACCTCAAACCCTTCTTTCAAGCCCAAGTTGAAAATATTGATGGAATATGAAAATGAGTTAAGCACAGACAAAACTGTCAGTAACCTAGTAAACTGCAAGATTACATTGTAGGGATTCAATTAAAATGCATTTGTAAGTTCCCAAATGTGGGAACAACATAGGAAAAGGTGGTGCTTTTGGTATAGAAAGTATGTGCTTCAAAAACATTCTATACCCCCAAAATGTGATCCTGTGCCCCATCAAAAAGCTATACTACAACCATCTTGACAAATTCCTAACTCTGCAAACAAATGATTGTCTCCATTCAGTAAAAGGCAGGTATTTCATAACTAACTCATACCAAGAATGCTGCCTGACACCAGTATTACTGCTTGCAAAATTTTGTACTCCAGAACAAACATTATACTCTGACACCCAGAGCAAAAGCCAAATTTCCAATCCTGCTCGGGAAAAAGACCAAAAACTGCGTTGTGGCAGCAGAAGTTCTTCCATTGCTTGTTTTGACATTGTAGCCCAGTAAAATCCCTACCTTTTAGATTCCACTACGGTCCGGAGTAATATTCCCAACAGCTTCCAGCTTCCAGACCGCGAGTCTTACATATATTCGGTGTTTTACCACTATATATCAAACTCAACGCTTCCGATCCCAAGACAAGCCGGATCACCGCGCGGTCGAACAAAAGGTCACGGGGGCCGGACAGGCGTCAACTCACCCTAATAGCTTGTCGCCTGCGACAGTGGCGCCGCGGACGGTGGCCGTGAAATTAAAGGACTTATAGACTCGCTTTCCACACGCATTCGACGGATACTCTGCCACTTTTTCATGGACTGTTGGGGGGACTTCATGCGGCGTAATGTTGCTCATTAGACGCAACGCATCGCCGAAGACGCGGTATACTGGACGCTGCAGGCCGATAAAAGGGTGCAATCGCACTTATGTCCAATAAACAGGTTAGGTGGCGCGAAGCGTGATATTAGGTTGTATCTCAATAGAGCCATGTGCTGAGATAGGTTCGTACCAGGGGTGCAGCCAGGATTTTCTTAAGGGGGAGGCTCCGTGTGAACTGAAATGATACGAAAACTGTCCGCTGGGAAGACGATGTGCAATGATTTTCAAAAAAATGTGGGCCTAAGGGGTGGCCCGGGCCCCCCGGACCCCCACCGCCTTTGGCTGCACAGGTGGCTCGCACTACAAAAGGTTCATCGTTACAAGTCAGGTGTCATGCCCAAGTGGACATTGAAGTCCTTGATGAATGTCAAGAATATTAAAAATAACATGGTAACGTCGACAGCTATGGCGCATCCAGGACAATAAAAGTGCCGCCATTTTCAAGAAATACCAGGGAATGTTATTGAACGATCGTCTCCTTTGGTGTGCTGCGATGATAAAACAAGCCTGGCTTTTAATGGTAATGGAAATATTGAGGCATTTATCGTGTCAAATTTTTACAGTGTGTATTTCTAGATATTCTGATTTTGTATCAGATGAAGGTAGGGGTACTTTAAAGGGAGGCAGATTCATGTTGCTGCACCATTATTCGCTGAGGCTCACATTGGGACTTGGGTTTTGTTAAGTGGCATTGATTTTGCTTTGTAGGGATCCTGTGGCCTGAAAAGCATAATGCAATATTTGCAAATCACCTTTTGTATGTCTAGGCCTTATACATTCTGCAGTGTGTATGATACCATTTGGCATGTACTGAGAATTATAAATGAAGTTGTCACATGTTGTGAAAATTGAGGAAAGGCTGTGCTGTGCACTGTGAGAAATGACTAAAGGTTGCATTGTATATTGTGAAAGTTGAACAGATGTTGTGTCTTGTATTGGGAAAATTCAATTATGGTTGTGGCACATATTGAAGGAGTTAAGTAAAGGTTGTGTCACATGTGGAAATTTTTAAATGTTGTGCCATGGCAAAAATTGAATAAGGATTGTTTCATGTATTGTGGAAATAAAATATTATGAAAAACCTTACAAGCTGTTGTGATGTTGCAAACTTACAGGCTGCGCACCTTGTACAATGTGAGTGAAGAATATTAAGGACTTTATTGGTTGTGCTGCATAGTTCTGACCACATGAGGTTTTTGGGGATATTTCAATTATTATTTATCCATGTGTCTAAATAGTCTATATCAGAAATAGTTGAATTGACCATTTTTCAGAAGGAAATGATGTGCTAAGGCTGCCAAAATGTCAGAGTGTGAGATTTTTTTGGTGTGTGTAAACTTTGAAAAGTACACATCTTACAAAGTCTATGTTTTATACATAACAAGTTTTAAATATTGTGCATGTGGAAACAAGTAAAAGCTTGTCTGACATTTGATGATGTCTGATTTATGGTTTTCACTGGTTTTTCATGCATTTCAAAACTTGAATTCAGAATGGCCATTTTCTAATATTGTATGTCATTGCAAATGACCATGTTTTAACATTTTATGACTTGTTCTATGAAACATAATTTTTTTTGGCCAAGGAAATGACAAATTGGGCTAGATTTGGATCCAAGTACATACCATGTGTTCTATGTATATCTTATATATTTTATGTATGTATGTATATGTATATATTTTATGTATATAATTTGTATGTATATCATATATAATATCATATGTATATAATTTATTTCTTCCTGCAGATGAAACCACTCTCCACAAGACAGTTTTACAGTCAACCTAAACTCCACGCCTGCACCAATTCAAGTATTCTTCTCGTGGTTAACACCCTTTCGACCCTTGTGTTGAAAGCTCTTCAGTTTCCTCTGCGTGAAAAGGCTAAAAAGGTGATTCGTGCAATCATCCTGTCTAAGGACTCAAAATTACTACAGGGAAAGCCACTGGATGCTATTTTTCACCTCTGTTCCAAAACATATGACCCGCACTGGCGGGAACGGGTGGTCAGCAGCCATGGGGACTGTAATGTTGTGACCACATCTCACATCAAGATCAGAAAGGTGCGCTCCTCCACCCACTATGTGAAGGGCACGGATGGACAGTATGTACAAGCAAAACGTGACCATGGCGTGGAGATCGTGGTCACTCTGATCCGTGAGCGGCGCACAGGAGCCAGTGCAGCTGCTACCTAGACATGAAGTTGTGGCTGCCACTGTGTAGATAGATACGACAGTGTAGTATAGTGTATGGCAATCATACTGACAAGCGTACGTGTCAGTGTTGCATGTCAAGTAGTCCTCAATGGATCTCAGCCAAGAAAGTCGTTGTGCTCGTTTGTAAAAAATGGATCCTCTCGAAGTGTATGTCTGTGGAATTTGATTTCCATCAAGTGCTTGCCTGTATATGTGAATGTTTTAAAAAAGAACATCATGTGTCAGTATATGTTTGTGCTCGAGATTGGGAAGTTTTAAGGAAAAAACTGTCTCATCTTCGAATTAAGTACAGGAAAGCTGTGAAATGTGGAGGTAGAAACCAGGCTGCTTTCGTAGAAACGCGATGTTCCCTGTTTATGCCAGTGACCATAAGTGTGAATAGTTTACATAATGTCAGCGAGGGACAGGGTAGGCAATGGACAATCCCTAGTACCTGCCCCGCGCTTGCCGGAGCCGTTCCTGCTTCCCAAGAGGAGGCGGCGGTCATCCATGATGAAGTGCGGCCCGCGGCCGCGCCTGCCCGGAACCAGCCCGCGGCTAGACCTGCCCGGAACCAGCCCGCGGCTAGACCTGCCCGGCACCAGCTCGCGCTCTTACGCTCTTACGCACTCGTTAACTTTCGCCAGTGTAGGGGGCGATACACCTTCGTAAGGCCTTTTTCCGGGGCGACAAGAGAAACGGCCTGTTGAAGCTGGGGGTATATTCGGGGCATTCCCTGCGCATATGTTTTTTTGTGTGTTTTGTTAAAAATGGGTTCAAAGTCTTGGCAGGTGACTGACAGGCCGTGAAGTCCTTTTGGAACCATTGTCGTTTGTGACTGATATGTAGAAGGCGCGTCGATTTGCTGCAGCAGATACCATCAAAGAATCTGCGGTATTTAATTTGCTGTGCTCATATCACGTACAAACGGACTACGTTTCCATTTTCCAACAGACCGTTACAATTTCAATGTCAAAAAGGTCATTGGCCTTTTGTGACCTCAGGTGACCTCGGGTTAACCATATGATTGCTGTCTGGTGCCTGTGAGTGTAAGTTTTTGTTCTGTGGCCGTTCAACATCCTTTTTCGGTCTTTTGCCAATTTCGGGTCATTGGCCTGACCTGCAAGGCCACCGATTGGCCCAAACATTATAATTTGATACCGTGGCTTCTTCTCGTCACAAGCAACCCACTGGCTTTTGTTTCGCCGGCCCAGCTCAGCTAGGGGACGGCTATTCCCGTCTATCTGTGATTCGCGATGTCCATTTTTTTACCCCCAAAATGCCGACCTGGAAATTTGGTTACAAAATAGATGGATCACCAAATGATGCAGAATTTTTCCTTACATCTGGAACTGCTATGGCGTTTTGCGATGCTTGGCCACGTTTCTTCCTACTGACTTGTATATGCAAATTACATCATCAGTGGAGTGACGATGTGCTACTTTCAGCCCCAAAATGCCGAACCCAAAATTTCACTTACACGAACAGATGGAGCACCGTCATTTGCCGAAAGGTTCCCTGTGTAAGAAATCGCTATGGCGTTTTGCGATGCCCCATCATGTCTCGTGATATTTACGTGATATTTATGTGATTTGCAAGACTTGAACAGCGGTATGTTATTTTCAGTTCCAAAATGCCGACACCAATTTTCGCGCTGTAACATTCGGAATTCGATCCACGCAAGGACAAGTATCTGAAGTTTAAGGCCCCGGTATGGCATGTGTTTAAAGACGTTTGAGTTTGATCCTTAATCGAAAATTAAAGACGGCGGGCGGCGGTCACATTGGTGAGTTCCGCAGCCCACCGCATGGCGGCGCTAGTGTCGCCTGCCAGTCTATGTCCGCGCGTGACCCGTAACGTGCGAAAATGGTTCGGAAGAGAGAGACTCGTAAGGAAAAAATCTCAGCCAAAGGTTCGTAAACTTCAGGGTCGTATCGGAAGAAGTCGGCATCGTAAATGGGACAAGCCTAAAATTGTAAATTAGCCTAACCTAACCTAACCTAACCTTTTTTTGCACGGAACCAAGTCCGATCGCACCTTTTATCGGCCCGCAGCCTCTAGTACGTATCCTATACCGCGCCTTCGGCTCAAATCCGCACCAACCTTTTCCGACACGCATCTTGTCCGATACGAATCTTTTCCGATCAGAAATTTAAGTTTGCGAACCATGGGCTACGAACCTTTTCCCATACGAACCCATGAAATACGAACCTTAGTCCGGTCCCTCCCTGGGTCGCTTGAAATAATGTATGATTGCCCTATTCCCTTCTTAACGCGGCCCCGACGGGGGAAGGGGGCGGTTGACTGCCCTCCTGAAGACTGAGAAAGAACTAACGGACGCAACGCCACTGAACTTTGTGTACCTTTTCCTTGATCATTTTACACATTGTCTCCACGTTTTAACCTCAGGTCAAGTCAGGTGTCTGACCTAGGTCGGGTGAAGCGGACTTTGTCCAAAAAAGTTAAGCGCCCTGTAACTTTTTCGAAAACATGATATCATAATAAAAATTTCGAGAATTTTAGATCTTGATCAACGCAACAAATCTGATATCTCAGATGTCTTGGAATTTTCCGGGTCATTGACCTAAGGTCAGCCCCATCTTTAAGGTATGACACCTCAGTTACAGTCATGGACCTGAGGTCGGGTGACGAATAACCGTTAAGAGCCAAAATGCACGGCCGTCAAAATCGGCGATGAACTTCTCAGAACGGGTAGGAAATGGCAGAAGTGACTCGCACAGTTTGGGTAGTGTGAAGAAGTTCAAGAAAGCTTCGAGAAATGCATATTTTGGAAATAAACAGACTTTCGGAAATAAAGCTCCGCCGATTGTGTACATTAAGAACTACTGATTTTTTCCCCAAATTTAGGCATAAGAAACCATCACAAAAATCACTCGGATTAATATATGTTAGATGGAAACGCGAACGCTAAAATTAGCTTCCATTAATTTCATGCCGAGTTAGGCAACGGCGCTTGCCGGCAGTCGACGTGAAAATCGCCGTGTCTTTAACTCAACGCTTCGACGCGTAAGTGCGGGTAAGTAAGTGCATGGGGCTGGGGGGGCCTCAGCCCCCCAACTTTTTTGAAATCTAACACAGACCCCATCGGCGTTGAGTGGAAAGAACTGACCCAAAATGCTCCCCTGTTTCGGCGTATATATTAAAGAAATCGGAGAAATTAGACTTATATCGGTATCTGCGGATTTTTGCCTGTTCATTGGTGCATTTACCCAGACGTTATTAATCACAGCCTTTGAGATCCAGGCCGCTTCACGGTTTCATGCGGCTGGCTGTGAGAAAACATAAATAGGGGGTAAATGGCTTGCATATTAATCCCACAACAAAAAACGAGACCAGTTTCGAGCTCTACTTGTCACGAGCTTTCCGACGGTGTGTTTATCTTCCTTGTGCGACTAGCCGTTCATGAGTTAGAGGGGGCGGTCAACCCCCCAGTCGAGCGTGATCGGCGCCGACTGCCAGTCGGGCGTCGCCAGCGCCGCCGCGGAGCGCGCAGAGGGATTGGCGCGGCCGGCGTCGTGAATGAATCGGTGCATCCGGCGCCACCGGCGCCGGCGGCCAGCTGACCGAAGAATCGGCACATCGGGAGCGGCCAGTGCCTCCGAGGAGTCTGCGCATCCGGAGCGGCCTGCGCCGCAGCAGCGCGCCAAACAGTTGGCGCTGGGGGAGGGGGGTTGTGGGTAGCTTTCTTGCATTATGGCGTCATTATCACCGACAGCGTGTTTCCTTGGCCCATGTCTGCCGATTCGTGCAATTTGAGGGATAATTTTTCGTTTGTCCGTTGTTGGAACTATATTTTTTGTACCGTATCATCATAACTACGAACAACACGTGTTTTAAACAGCTTTGGTGGCATTAACTTTCAACTTAAAATGAATGCAGACTGTGAATGATAATTCCCTCTTAGGTTCGACATTTAACTCCCATTGACCTCTGGTGACCTTGCGTCTGATCCAATGCCACAAGTCATATTTGATTAAGAATCGCCTCGCCAATACCTTTCCTATGAATTCACCCTCTGTTGTAACATTTGTGGTTCCAGATATAATCGGGGGGGGGGGTAAAACGCCCCCCACAGGCGCAGCCAAGGGGGCCGCGGAGCCCGGCCTCCCCCTTTGGTCCGCATTTTCCTCGTGAAAACCATTGCTCATCGTCGTACCGGCAGGCGGTTTTCCTATGATTTCAGTTCACTGTAAATTCCAGGCCCCTCTTAAAAAAATCCTGGCTGCGCCCCTGCCTCCCCCCACTCGGGCATCGCCGCTCGGCTGGGACATCTGGACAATGGCGTGTTATGTACTTACATGTTATGTTATGGTATTTACATTTCATACAGATGATCTTGGGGATTGGTTTCGGAACTGCACGTGCGAATAGGTCTGGATTATTACTGATAAGGTAATTTATTATTATTAGATTTTATTATCACTATTATTATATATTATTAGATTTCAGTATCACTATTAGATTATTACTGATGAGGTAATCACAAAGAAAGAGACATTTATCTCCGCCGCCCAGAGCAAGCAGTATCGGTGTCTAAACTCCAGGCATTTGTTTTTCCTGTCGTGATGACGGCTCTCATTTGTCATTCAGCAAAGGAAGGAGCCTTTTTAGAATAATGCCGAGTCTGATAAACTTGCCGATCCTGATGATCCTGATCCATCTACCAAATCCTGTCTGCTGGGTGTTTCGCCGTCTGCTGGACCAAGCTCAAATGGCCCGTTTAAAGTGAAGGAACCACCGCAGGCGAAAAGACCCAGTTGGGTGCGGGTAAAACATGCGTCTCACACACGTCTTGTAATTGGCTAGCTGCATTGGATTAATTTCGTCATGATCCAGCAGATACTCCCGAGAAGTTGAAGCAGTGGGTGGTTAGTAAACTTGCTGGGGCTTTTTCGAGGGCATTTCTTCTGAGTACAGGTCACAGGCAATGGTGGAAAGGGAGGGGGGAGTACTTTTTGACTGGAAAAATACATTGTGTTGTCTTTTTGTCTTTGTCCACAGAGCAAGAAGAGGATATGACCTTTTTCGTGCGACTTTTGCTTTATGCAACGTGTCCCTCGTTATCACGGCCCATGGATATCACTTTGAACACTTTTGCCCCCCCCCCCAAGCGACCGAACATTGCACTGAACCTCCCCCTTTACTGAGCCTCCCCTTTCACATGACTTTACATTCAAACGTGGCTCTCATTCACCCGCGAACACTGCGCCGGCTGATCGCCAGACTTGGGCGCAGACCTACCGTCTGGTGACTGTAGGCACTTACAGCGACTACTTTGAGTCACATCGTATATAATGATGAAGCTCGACCTACCGAGACATGAAGTGTATTAACCGTCGCCGTGCGAGGGGTGAGGGGTTTCAGAGGCCCCCAGAGGTTTTTCCGGAATAACTTCCGAACAGCTTTGAACACGATGCTGAAATGTCTGATAGCTGAGTTAACAACAATTTTACACACACTGAAAATTTAATGTTGCTATCTTTCCTTGTTCGTGACCTCTCATCACTTTGTTGAGGTCATGTCAGGCATGTTTTGTTTGTGCTTTTGTTGGCTGGTTTTCTGAGATCTGTCACTCTGGACGTTAGTTAAGTCATTCTTACTACATTTTTAAGGTCGGTTACCAAATGTCAAGCCAAGTCAAATTTTGACCTCATGAAAGGTCAAATGTTGACATTAACGACAACAGTCTTACAGCTTGACAAGGGCTATCTAGCACCATTTCTCTGTGGTCGTAGCGTAATTAGTTGTCAGTATAGTGGGATGGTCCCATGCAACAACAATCTTGACCTGTATGACCTGACATGGCATATCACAAATAACATTTGTCGATACTCATAAGTGTTCATCTGTTTCAGTTTGCCAAGGGTTATCCAACGCCGTTTTCTTCGTTGTTGTAGCACGCTTGGTTTTCGAGACAGTAAGAGGGGTCTGTAAAACAGGAATGTGACCCCTATGGCCTGATTTAAAGCAACAAACATTATATTCACCGTTCACCAGCCATGCGCACCTGATGTAGTTTGACGAGAGCTTGCCCATGGCTGTAGCAAAGATCAAAAACACCGTAGGGCGACGATTAAGAACCCGTACTTCATATGAAGGCAGAAGACTAAACTTGTCTTTCGCTTTGTATCCACCACGTTGTGACGCGTCGTTCATGTAATTCGAAGAGACTCCCTTTCATCAATTTCTTCCCTCGTTTCAAGTTCCTATCATTCCTATCCCCGGTCGGGAAGAGACTGCGAGTACCGTTTCTACGGAGGCGCCCGATACTGAAACGCTGGCCTGGGGGATATCGAAGCTGACCTCCCCCAACCAGCCGAGCCCGGCAGCAATTCCTGTGCAGAAAATCGGTGTTAGAGTCCTCACGTTCCAGGCAACCTGGTACAAGGAGTATCCATGGCTTCGCTTCTGTCCGATTCGAGGCAAGGTTCTGTGTTTTAACTGCGCAAAGGCGTGCGAGCTGGGTCAGGCTCTGCATTTCCGACACAAAGAGCCCGCGTTATATCAGCCGGATTTTGTAACTGGAAGAAGGCAAAGGAGAAGATGGCTGTGCAAGCCCGCTCCGACATGCGCAGACATACCTTGTCTTTGAATTTCGAGTCAGCCATGCGTGAAGTCGTTTCGTCGGTGGAGAAAAGAGAGCGAAGAGATGGCGCCAGCGAGCTTGATCAAAATCGTCACAATCGTTATGTTCCTAGCCAGGCAAGGTTTGACTTTCCGAGGGCACGCAGAGGATTCGGGCAACTTCAAACAATTGTTTCAGTTGAGGGCCTCGGACGGCCCAGACCTGCATCAGTGGCTAAAGCGGAAAGAACCCTTCACAAGCCATGACGTACAAAACGGGATCTTGAAGCTCCTCAGTCACGAGGTGGTACGGGACATAAGTCGGAAATAATCGGAATACGCGCAAATGACGAAACAAGGGAAGGAACAAAGTTCTACGCTGTTACTGTAGATGGCACGCGGGATGTTAATGGAGTGAAGTGGAGTGAAGTGAAGTGAAGTGAAGTGGGCAAGAATTGGTGAGTTTCGTTGGCAATGATCTGAACATTCACGAAGAGTCCGTAGCATTATGAACCCCATTCCACGACGGATGGAGATCTGGCAACAGTGACCGAAGATGTGCTGACCCACCTGGGCCTATCTCTCGGTCGTCTTCGACGAATGGCCATGATGTAGCGGCGAGCATGTCTGGAGTTTTCAATCGTGCTCAAACAATTCTGCGTCAGAGTTCGCCAGTGGCTTTGTACGTCCATTGTAGTGGACAGCTGTATCCACTGCTACAATGTATGATCAAGTGGTTTAGCTGATTGTATGCACTGTGCTAAGAAGATGCTTGGAAAATGCGACAAGATATTCCCGCTGACCGTGTTGCGTAAGGTACAGGTGGACTTTGTATACAAATGAGTATGTATGAGAACGCAGTTTATTAAACGCATGATTTCAAAACCATTCTTTATTTAAGTGTCGTCGTGAGGGTTGTTTGGTCTCGTCCACCTACCGAAAATTGGTGGCGCGCCCATGTGGGGAAGTGTTAGGTACGCCTTGATTTGGCATAATGCAGCATGAGTATTGTTGGAGGGACTGGGGGACTGGGAAGGAGGGAAAGATTTTAACGATGCACATCATCATGAGTCCGTGTGATGGCTGGAAGATCAAGAAGGGCGAAGTAGGGGAAGGTGGTGGATTTTCTAAACTTGAGGGAGGTTGAGTTTCAGGCACCATAGCTTCCCTTGACCGAGATAACCCAGATTGAAGACCATGACACTGCATGGAAGAGATGTTAGGGGCCCGGAAGTGTCTGGATGTCTGGTTGTCGCACTGCTGATGTAGACGAAAAAGATGGAGTCTGCTCAAAAAGGGAACTGTGAAACTTTTTTAAAACAAAAAATATTCCCATACGGTACCACTGAGGCACGGCCGTCGCCATTCGTCAGCTCAGTTTCCGCTTCATCATTACTATCATATATCATTGCACATGCGGAGTGATTGGGAGAAGGTGTTGGTATTATTGATGGAGGATTTTTTGGACTATCGCCTTCGTCTTCTGTGTAATTATTGACACATCGTTTCGACCAGTTAATTCTCCGGTCTCGTCAGGTGGTAATTTGTCAGATGTTAACTGATTCTGAGAAGGACCGGCTGGTTTTCGGCGCTGTATGTGACGTATCCGGAGGACCAACTGGCCAAAACGTTGCGTAAATAACAACGCACAAGACGAGGACGATAGTACTCGTCTTGTGCGTTGTTATTTACGCGGAAAATTCCGCCATCCGTTGATCATAGCACATATCCTATACCACTAAAGAAACCCTGAAGCGCTGGAGGCGCGGTATAGGATACCAGAGGCCGTAGGCCGATAAAGGGTGCAGTCGGACTTGGCTCTGTCCAACAGAAGTTAGGTCGTGCGACTAAATAGGTTAGGTTAGGTTAAGCTAGTCTAGGTTGGGGTTAGGGTTAGGTTTAGGCGAGGTCAGGTTGGGTTACTTATCTTTTTTATTATTCATTAGGTTGGGTTATACCGATTAGAATCGCAGCAACAGTCGAACAGACAAGTGGCGCAGCGGTTAGCGACGAATGGAGTGGCGATATTTTTCGGTAATTTTTTCACTTTCTTCGTCTTGAAATGATATTATGCAGAAATCAGATCAGAAGTATTTAACTTGGAGCCGTTTGCGGTATGATTTTTATGCCATTTATGCTGTTTTTCACCGCCTGGTGAAAATGTCGCGTATGGCCCTAATAGGGAACATATTATCACAAATAGGGCATAGGGGAAATATTATCACGAGTTACATCCCGCACGACCCAGACACGCCAGAGCCACCTTTCACCGGGTAGGCACGCAATCGTCATTATGGTCTTTACGGTAAATATGGAATCGAGCCGGTTTCAAATCAAGAGCGCCAAGACCGCAGTCACCGGACAAATATTGTTCATTTTCAGTTGGATCTAAAAGTTATGCTAGATAAAATCACTATTTTGCCATTCGCGATGCGTTAGAAGTATTCATGCAAATTCTGTTTATGTTTTGTTGTTTTACCTCAAAACAACGTGCTTGTTACCACTGTGATGTGCTAAAAATGAAGATATTAAAGGAAACTAGAAAGCATCTAAGATTATGTGGTATATGGACTAGAAATTTGGAGGAAACGGGTGACGTACGTTTCGCCTAACCTGCTATTTTAGGGCCTTTGGCGGAGGTGGTGTTCACGGACGGCATTGGTAAACTGGAACGGAGCGACGCCGGCCCTTCCTGCTACTGACACACAGCCCAGCCGGCGCGCTGCCTGTTGCCGCTCTAATCACGTCATCAGAGTCAGGGTCGGTGCTGACCGCAGGACTGCTGCTGATCAGCAGCCAGCCGGACAAGAGCAGCTTCGTTGGTCTCGGTACGCGTGGCCCACGTCTTTGCGTGGCGGACGACCGCACAGCGCTTCGCGCCTCTCTAAAAGTCGCATGCCCGGACACGAGGCTGCTGTTATGCAGTTTTCATGTTCTGTAAGTGGTCTGGCAGCGGCTCTTTGGCAGGAGAAGCGGCGTACGGCAGAGGTCAGGCACGTAGCCAGGATTTTCCTCAGGGAGAGGCCAAATGCCAAATTTTGTCATATGCCACCGATACATGACGGAATTTGTAGGAAAATCGCATGAATTTTAAGTAATTTGCGTCATGTTTAACGCCCAAGGACAACATATAATGTTTACTTTTGCAACGTATACATGATCGCTATTATCCTATTCCTGCGAAATTGTTATATATCTAGTGTAGACCGCTTCGCTCAGGGGGAGGGGCATGACCCCCATGCCCCGCCTTGCTACGTCCCTGCCAGAGGTGTTCATGCAGGTGTAAGAGATGTACGCGAGCACAGAAGAGGAGCTGGAAGAGAGCTGGAGCCGACTGCGAGACCACACAGACTCACCAGCTGGAAGCGTTCGCTGACTACATGAGAGCCAGATATGAGCGGCAGACGGAGTGGGCCCCGTGCTTCCGGAAGAACCTGATGACGAACCTGAAGAACCTGAACAGCATCAACAATTTCAGTGAAGCGGCGTTTCGCGTGGTGAAAGGGAAGATCCTGCGGTGGGAGAATGCGCATAACACGACACAGCCCATCGACGTAGCGATGGTCCGTCTGGAAGGCCACTACGAGCGGAAGCTGATGGATGTCGCCAACAGTCGCACCGGCGCACTGCTGCGGACGCACTTCTTCCGGAGGCACCAGAAGCCAGCAGCGATGCTGTGAGCCAGGTGAGCCGTACAGCTATAGACTCATAACTCATATGTTTCTTGTCGCTCTCTTAGCGGCCGATTTTCGAAAGAAGAAATATCAGCCCATGGCTTGCTGGCAACGGAACCCCTCGGTTCCGTTATCATGTTTGTTATCATGAGAAAACATGTTTTCCATGATTTTCTTCAGGTTAGTTTGCTAGAGCGTCCGTTCTAATTTTTATGCGACAGTTGCGCCTCAGGCTTCCTCATTTGTCAAGCTTATGTTAAACCTGCTTTTTCGTTGCTGTCAGAAGTTTGACTGACTGGTCAAATGACTGAGGACCGTGGACTCGATTTATTTAACTTTTTTTTTGCAAATGAACGAACACTCATTCTTTGAACAGTTCCATCCATGAGTGGCACCACCCCTGATGCTTGTATGAGAGCGGCGGGTGCCATGTTAATGTATGTTTCGTTTTTCGCACTGTTGCTTCGGACTGAACCGGCCACCTTTTAAGTGCAAAGCAGCCCCAAACAAGGGCACAGGCTATGCAGTGGACATGGAGCTGGAGGTCTGCTCCTGTCCTGCGGGCAGCACTGGCGGCCCCTGCAAACATCAGACACTGCCGTCACCCCTCACCCCTCGGCCGCAAGTACGGCCAAGAACTTTCTTCCCAAGTTCAGCGAGCAGCAGTGGCATTTGCTGTATAACATCGCCACCGGTAAAACAGATAATATACTGCCCATGACATGGAAGGGTGTTCTGCATGGTCGGCTGTTTTTAGGCCTAATGCATTCAGTGTTCCAAAATTTTGTGATTTGGAAGGGAAGTGGCATCCAAAATTTGGCATCATTTTCCACTTACAAGTCTCAATTACAAGCTACCCCTTCTCCAACTTCATTGTTCTTTCCTGCTGTCAGATGCCATTTGTATCCGTAATGTGCACCAAGTATCTAGATATCACCATCCAGTGGTAGCTGTTGTAAGGTGCATTCATGCCTGGCAGAATACATCTTCAGCTTCTGCAACAGGTAAAGAACAATCTGTTGCATGTTCCTTGCTGAATCTGCAGCGATTCTGCCAGGTGGGTTGGTATCTGTATTTGACCCTTTAGTGATCACATTTACACTGTAATTTTCCAATCTGATATGTCGTTTTAGTTCGAATTTCCCAATTTGATATGCTGGAACTAACTGAATTTGAACTCAACACTAGATGCGCTAACACTCGCACTGGAAGGGGATCATAAGAGTGCCCCCATCTGCTTTTCTTGAAAATCTCGAGAACGAACCAGAGCTGGTCGCTGCTACTTTGTGACATTTATGGCAACTGAATAACTCGTCGATTGACCCCAAAAAATCGAAAATCGACCGGCAATTTTTGAAGTTTGAAACATTTGAAGACAAACAAACATAACGAAAATAACGGTTGTCGCTGACAAAAGGGAACTTTGTGAAAGGACTAACGTTCTACGTAAAATTACCGTTTGAACATTATTAGCCGACATCATTTGGGAATACGTGATGGATGTACCAAGACCAAAGCCAAGGTCAGTAAGGGTCAAGATCATCAAAGACCAAGGTCAACTACTTTGTGGCCTTGGCCAGATTTGTTTTGCAACATGTCAGTTTGTACGAAATATGCATTGAAAGACCCTAATAAAAATACGTTTGGCACTTTGATACGCATATACACATACATGCGTCCATATATCTGTATATATAACTTTTACTTTTTATAGCGACCAGATCGTGTCATTGGGCTCATAACGACTTTAGCGCAAATAGCTGACATAAAACTTGCTTTGGGTCAACAACTTCATCCAAGGTCAATGACTTCGCTCCACTTCTTTTGGCGTTGCAGAAGTTAGTAAACGCTAGAAGTGATCAAATGCACCGATGTTGGCTATCTTCACTGAAAATACGCCAAAAGATGCGTTTAGCGCCCTTACTTACACTGAAGCTACACCAGTGTCCCGTGTTGCTCGAAATCTGATCTGCAAAAAATGAAAAAAATGACGTCATAGGCCAATGACCTGAGATGACCTCGACCCGAATTCCTCAGTCAAGACACAAATGAATGGAAATTGTTGTACTCCACGTTTTAATGCCCAAACACACACCCTTTTCTCGTTTCGTTCGAAAAGCCGTACGACATTGCCAACACGAGCCGAGAAAGTGTCCAGAGCTGACCCTTTCGACCCTCTTTCACCTTCAAGATATTTACATAGGGCCATGAAAATTGCACACCACGCAAATATTTATGGCCCTACCCTACCCATAAAATTTCATGTCGAGATCGGAGGGAGGACACTTTTGTGCAACTCCTTTCAGTGCGCGTGAGCGCAAAACCCCTTCCACTGCGCGTGTTAACATAACAATATTAAATGTCGCGGACGTGTGCATTTCGTATTCTGTAATTACTTGTTTGGACATGCGTGGCTTGGATCAGACGTAGCCAGTTCTTTCATTTTCCCACAAAATGATGCATGTTTATTTTGAGTGGAAGTGTTCCATTGCGAAATGCATCCGAGCGTGTTTACAATTGATTGGTTCAAACTGCGCCCAACTGGTGGGGAAGTCTAAGCCCCTGTCCCCGCCTCCGCCCCAGGACTTCCTGCGATTGCAGGAGAGCCAGCTTGCGCAACGTGCAGACATATGAATTACCTTCTCCAAAATGTTTGCACAGTTTTGCAAAAAAGGTTTGAAGACTTGTCATGATTGATGCTTCACCTAGGTCAGGTCAAAGGGAGCAACCTCCAGAAGAACTGAAAACACTCATAACTTTAACCCTATTCCCGGAGGGCTAGACGGTATGGTTGATTCCCGGCAGGGGGGGGGCGGACTCGGCCCCCCTGAGACCTCGAAAACTACTTGTCCGATTTCATCGCAACAAACGGCAATCGATATGCCATGACGTAAACTACATTTTTATCAAAAGAAATTTCAAAATTTCGAAACGTGTGGATACAGGGGGGCAAAAATGTCAAAATAGGGGGTACTTTTGGACTTCTTATAACTCCGTTGTTTATCGGCCCATTTCGATGAAACTGGCATCAATCGAGAGATTATGAATAAGGATTTTACCATTGGTCCACAAATCTGA
This sequence comes from Capitulum mitella, assembly GCA_030062745.1. Lineage (NCBI taxonomy): Eukaryota > Metazoa > Arthropoda > Thecostraca > Pollicipedomorpha > Pollicipedidae > Capitulum > Capitulum mitella. Next base: position 19,383,935 of record CP099847.1, on the reverse strand, counting down.
AATTTTGGGAAAATTCATGAGCGTTCACAAGGTTTCAAAAATAGGAGGATTAGTTTTCTGACAACTGAATGAACAAAAAAGGCAAAAACACTTTTTTGGCTTCTGCTAGTCATGCTATGCTAAAGAAGTAAAAATCACATTACAATGTTTGTATAATGTTAGCATGAGCGGCGCCAGGGACATGAAAAAAGGGGAACTGTCATGGTCACACGTTCTTCAGATCAGCTTGTGACCTTTGACCTTAAATGACCTCCAGTGACCTTTGAGTCACTTGGAAGGATCTTGTGTGTATTTAATATTATCTGTAAACGTTTTCAATCATTTGAATTCCTTCTAGTCCAAAAATTTCATTTTATGGCTATTGCGATATAGGGTACGCGCATTGGCATTTTAGGTCATCACTCCGTGACCCGACCTGATATCAAGCTGAAACTTAGTACACAAGTAGAGGGCAACCTTCTACGTCATCTATTTTCCGGGTTTGGCATTTGAAAAAACTGCCGAAATTATTGCAAAAAAAAAATTTTGACTTTTGACCTTGAACTGACCTTGTAAAGTGACCTCAGATGAACAAAATTATAACTGCACATTGCCCAACTATTTAGCTATACATCCATATAAAGTTTTAAGTTCTATCTTAAAAACTGGCAGACATTTTTCTTTTGCCCTCAACATGGCCAACAAATGGCATGAGGTGCCCCCCAAAAACGTTGCCTGGCTCCGCTCCTGAGCAAAGTAAAATTTTGAAATTCTGTCACGGCGCGTAGAAAGAATAACTAGGAAAAGTCACCAAGTTTCGTGAAGCTGAATTATAAAGCCTGGAATTGGCAAGCAAAAAACCTGAGGGGGGGGCGGATTCAGCCACCCTCCTGCCGGGAATAGGGTTAAGAAGGGTTAAGAGTTTTTTTGCACTTGAAGAAGTGCAAACACGTCATTGGGTCAAAGACGTTTCTCGTTCTTCGTAAAGATAATATAAATAAACCGGGGTTCAGATCGATTTTCAGGGTGCTTGCCATTGTCTGCCCAAATGCGTGGTAGATCGGGTCACCACTCGTATGATATCGGTATATGCTTGGTGACCTCGCACCTCCCACCCTTGTTTACAAAAATCCCGGGTGCACCTTTGAATGCCTAGTTAATCCTGTTCCTGTGTGCTACGGCAGGTCGCGATGCACGGCTCGGCTTTCTTACTGCCATGCTGGAATCGGAGACCGGGTTGGAGCAGCTACATTCTTCGGGTAGTTCTGGCACCAATGCAGCTACTGCCCCCGCCGCTGCTGCGATCGGTGCCACCGTCACTGCTGCTACCGCTACAGATGCTGCTGCCGCCTCCGAAGAAGCAACATTTGCCGCTGGTGCTCCAAGCGACGAAGCTAGATTGTCAGAACGGTATATGGCGCTAACATAGCGAAATGCAAGAAGACATCTTCCATGATCCGGAGCTCTATGCTCCTGCCACCGAGTCGTTTGTTCGACGTGGCGAGGCCATGACTACAGAAAGGAGTCTGTTGTCTGACCTCCACTCTTTCGGGGCACGACCTTGGCTGCAGCGTGAAAACCCCACAACTGCGGACCGCGGTTAAGACCGGCCTACAGCCAACTTCAGTCGCTCGGCGACGCCTCGCCTCCATCGTTAGGCCTAGGAAAGCTTTGCTCGGCGGAGACCACGCGTACCCAATGACCGCAAAGTGCCAAGGACTTTCTGTGCCCAAGGTCTGCCACCTATCAAGAGCACCCCACAACATCTCGGAGTGCGTGAAGAGAGGCGTTCCTGTTGGAAGGTCGAGAGAACAGATAGTGAGGAGTTAACGAGTTGTGTTCGGGGCTAGGCCGAGCGACTGAGGTTGGTTTTATTCTGACTGATGATTGCACGGTGTTCGAAGTTCCCCTGCTTTCGCATGATAGCCCTATCGCTTGAAGTCTGCATGTTACCTATGTTACCGCTCAGCTGCATCTCACGTGAACAAAAGAAACGTTTTATCCCTGTTCCCAACAAGGGTTGGAAATCTGGTTGGTGTCGGAGTACAGTTTTTGTGCTGGAGTGCAAAATTCCGTGAACAGTAATGTTCATGTTCAGTTTATTTCGAATCTTTCCACCGCGTGGATTATTGTTTGATTCAAGTCAATACAGTACAGTACATATGCAACAGTCATACAGATAAAACTAGGCAGTGAGTTACGTCAAGCTATAAGAGAAAGTTGGTCGAAGGTTATGCACAGGCTCTGCACGGGTTCGAGAGGCGGTGATGTCCGGCGGCAGGCGGTTCCAGGACGAGGCCGCGCGATACGAAAAAGCCCTGCGGGCCACAGACAGACGAAAAGTCGGCGGCTCTAAGGCGCTAGCCGCCGACGCCCGGGTAACACGCTGGGGCACAGCGGTACGTGGAATGAACAGGGACCGGATCGCCATCGGAGTACGCGAGTCGCTCAGGGCTCGGAAGACAACAATGCTGTCGCACCTCGCAACTAGGTCACGTCCGGCGCGCCAGCCTAGCGTCCCTCAAGGTTGCCGCTTACGAGCCCTGGAGACGATCCTGTCCCCAAAGTTCACCACTCTCTGAACTCTGTTAAGGTGGCTCGACGCGGCCCCGCCCCACACCGAAAGGCAGTAAAGGATGGGGGGGAAAACATGTGACTGGATCAGGAGTGTAAGGGCCTCTGGCGTAAGGTGGTGACGTATCTGATATAAACAGAGCAGGATGGAGTTGCACTTTTTGGCAACCTTGGATATGTGTTCCTCCCAGGACAAGGAGTTGTCGATGGTGACCCCCAGCATCTTTACGGAAGAAGAAGGGGTTAGTATGTGGCCGGCAAAGTTAAGATGGAAGGATGTGGTCTTCTTGAGGTTATGGGCTGTTCCGACAAGGAGCAGGGTTGTTTTGGATGGATTCATTTTCAAGGAGTTGGATGTAAAGTAGGATTGGACGGCAAGGAGAGTCTCTTCTTGCAGGGATTTTAGGATGGATAAATGGTCGGGATGTGCGGAGTCTAGCAGCTGGGTGTCAGGCATAGGATACTAGACGTCCGTGAGGCAGATAGGATGGAAGGAAGATAGCAAGGAAGATGGAATTCGTGAAGATGCTGAAGAGGATAGGACCGACAATGGACCCCTGGGAGCACCGTGGGAAAGAGGAAGGGAGAGAGAACCACCTCTCACCACCTGCCGCCGATCAGCCAGGTAGTTTTCGAACCACCTAGGGTCGATGCCGTACCATTGGAGCTTGGTCAGGAGGGAGTCATGGTCGACACTGTCAAAAGCTGGACTGAGGTCAATCGAGGTGACGGCGACGACGTGACCATCGTCAATCCGACGCACCATCCATTCAGTTGCGTCCACCAGGGCGTCCTCGGTCGAGTGACATGGTCTATATGCATATTGTGATGGAGCTAAAAGATCATAGGTAGCGAGATAAGAAGACAGCTGTGAGCACACAGTCTTTTCACTTGTCTTTGACAGCGCAGGTAAGATAGATATGGGTCTAAAATTGCTGGCGATGTCACGCGGGCCTGATTTGTGAAGAGGGAGAACTGAGGCCATTTTCCAGGAGGAAAGGAAAACACAAGTGGCGATAGAGCTGTTAATAAAATGAACTAAATGTGGCCCGAGGATAGGGAAACATCTTCGCAGCGCATACAGCGGCACGCCGTCATGTCCTAACGCCCTCGACAATGACAGATGGCTCATAGCTCTCGCGAGTTCAGGGAGAGTCGAAGGAGACAGACTTAGACTTCATGTGGTCATGCATGGTGGTGTAGGTGGAGGCGGGGTGTCATCGTGGCTGCCTGGTGGACGCAGAGTGGCGGTTGAAGTCACCAGCCTGCTCAGCAGACAATGCCCCAGCAGCACCCCCCCCCCCTTGGCGGGCTGAAAAGGCGAAAGCTTTTTATGCCCCTCCAAAAAGTGGCATGGTCGGCAAGCATATTGTCACACAGGAAGTTGCGCTAAGCCCGAGCGGAAAGGCTCTTAACGTTGTTACGAAGGCGTCGGTATGCGGCCAAATCGGTCTCGGTTCGGGATTGACGCCACTTCCGATATGCGTCGTCCCGCTCCTGCATCAGCTGTCGCAGGTCAGGGCTAGTCTCAAGCCATAGGCAATGGGAGCGACGAGGGGTCACCGCCCTGAGAGGACAATGCACATCAGCCGCTCTCAACGACACACGCATAAACTCCTCCAGCTTACGGTCAATCAGCGTTTCACGGTAAACCTGGTCCCAGTCCGATCGCAGAAGCTGCAGACAGAGCGCGTCCCAGTTCACCTTACGCCACGGACGAGCAGCAAAGGGCGTCGGACAACAGCGAGGACGGCAGAAAGGTGCGCTAACAATGGTGGTCAAAAGTGGTCAGCGATCGGCTCCTAGAGCACCCGGACGTACGATTCCAAATGTGGCACGTTCGTGATTATGTGATCTAAGAGCGACTCTGTCGGTGAAAGGTGCGTCGGTGTTCGAATGAGCTGAGACAGGCTGAGGTCATTTAAAACCGACTTGTATCGGCGTACACCAGGGCTGTCCGGACGCAAGAGGTCAATGTTAAAATCGCCTAAGCAAAAGGCTGGTTTACCCAGGCTCACGGCGGCATGCAGTTGGTCATACAGATTATCCAGGCCGGCTGACATCTGCTCGGATGGTGGACGGTACACTACACCAACGACAACCGAGCGACGCCAACCGCCAGCAATCGAGAACCACAGCGACTCGCAGGATGACCCTGCACTGGTAATCGGTAGAACGTTTATGCTCAGGCCGTCCCGGACATAGAATGGCCACACCGCCGCCACGGGCCGCAGCGGCGCGGCCACGGCCGGGCTGAGCCGGCCGGTCTCGGCGCGCCACCCTATAGCCGGGGAACACAAGAATCCTGTCCGCGGTTGGATCGGAGAGCCATGTCTCGGTAATGCACAACACATCGAGGTTATGGTCCTGCAGAGTCCGGAGTACACAGTTCATCTTCGGTACCAGAGACCGGACGTTTGAGTGACCAATGACCAGTTTCCGTACCGGCCCAGTAGAGCTGGTCGGCGTCGCGTAGTTTAACAGCTGAGTCTGCCTGATGGTTTTGCGAGCTGGTACGGTGAGGGTCCGGGACCGGGGCAGCCGCCCGCATTGCGACCGCACCCGAGAGGTTGGCACTGTTCCCTCGCACGGGCGTCGGCAGGTGCCCCTCTTGACGCGGAAACGTCGCATCTGGTGACGTCGCCCGGCCCGGCATCCGCGCCGGCACCGCCGTCCTCGAGCCAGCGCAGCTCGATCGCGGCGACGGCCCTGCGCGACCGCGCGCGGCACGACCGCCCCAGCCGACCACGGCCTGAGCCCGCCTATGGTCTGCCAGGCAGGCCGCAGCGGCGGCCGCTCGCTTTGGCCCAACGTTAGGTCAAGGTCGCGCCACCGCAGCGGGATTCGGCACAGAGCGGTTGAATGGCACATCGGTGCGCTGATTGGTGGTCTCAGCGGCACACCTCTGCCATGAGCGGTAGAACGGAGAGGCGGGTGGCAAGACTTCGTCCTTCCCACCGCGCCGATATCATTTAGCAAAGGTCAACCACAAATCCACAGATAAAAGCCAGGTAGTGGCTAATCGCGGTGTAAAAAGTCATCAGTCAGGAGCACGGATGTCACAGCCGTGTCTTTGCACAGTCTCACCGCACGATCACGTCAGATTCTTCGGAAAATCTCAGAAAAAAACAGGAGCTAACGACACGGCGGCCGCCATAGTCAGGCGCTCGAGCCGCATCATGCTGGTTTAATGCTGGTTTGAGTTGACGCCCTTGGTGTGTCAGTTATGACATCATATACCCGCTTCGTACTTAATGGATGCAGTCATGTCATCGCAGAGTTAAAAATTTGTTAACATGATTCTAATGTAGCGTTTTGATAAACGCACAAGGCGAAGCATTTGGAGCATTAAAATGCTTTGGAGCACATGTCTTCTGGTGTTCTTAAACACAAAAACAGCATCTTTCTCCAACCTAGGGAATCCCTAAGCATGGTCTTGGTCTTTGTTTCGAATTTCAATGATGTGAACATTTTCGCAGGATGACGTCGGTCCTTTGACTTCATTTCGTTGGATGCTAGGAGTGAACACCGGATATAGATTCTCGGCCGCCGGATGGCTATCTGGCCGTGGGTAGTGTTATGCAATGTGCATAGAACTGGATTTATCAGGTTCCCGACGCTCATTTTTATGTTCAGTTATTTGTCTTGTGCGTGATTTGTTGGAAGCATTCGTCGCATGTATGGACTTGTAGGTGAAGCCTAAAATATAGCGTGCGGTGCTCCGTCTTTTTTGCCGGCGAAGACTCTGAGGTTATTCCTGATGTCAGCGTCGATGCGCGATGCCTAACTGATCTCAGATTTATGCCACATTTTGCGGGTGATCATGGGAAGGTATGGGGAGACCATGTCAACAGATCCCTACCCCTATTCAATTAAAACTGACGTAGTGCAACAGTCAACAGTCAACATGAACCAATGAACATGGATGAACATTCCCATTCGACAACAACGTTCACGAATTGTAGAGATATTTTACCATCAATTTGCATTACAGGTCATAATTCACTTCAAGGTTATCACAACGAAGTTGAAATTCGACACATTTATTTTTAAGCTTGCCTCCTAACCTATACTTGGATTTAACTCTGACGGGGCGAAGGGGTCAGGAGGCTGCTGCATTACGTCAGTTTTAATTGAGTAGGGGGAAGGATCGAGATCTTAAACAATGACAAAGGTCCATCTCCAAATATGGTTAAGTTTCATCGCTGGTACCAGTGGCGCAGTTAGGGGGCCCTAGTGGGTCTAGGACTCTCTCCGAAACGTTTGAAGGGGACCCACTGAGGTAAGAAAATTGCTCATATGGAAACCGAAACTATGTGAAATTGCTTCAGCAACGGTAGTCAAGAGAAGACAAAAGATAAATTATACAGATCCAAGCCCATAGAGGGACTCTCATCGGCCTGTAGGGGTTCCCCTGTCGGCCTGCAGGGCCTGCCAGCCTGTGTGGACTCCCTGCCAGCCTGTAGGGGTCCCTGCCGGCCTACAGGGGCTCTCTTCCCGCCTGCAGCCATCAACATTCAGAGTTGATGGATGGAGTCCGGGATGGAGTTACATCGCTATAGGCGGACGAGTCTGTTTCGCACAACACGGATGCAGAGTCGATGCTTACGAGTTTTCGCGGGTTCCCAGGCTTGAAGGGAGAGGCATTGCGAGTTATCTGAGTTGAGTCATAACGTATGCAGGGTGCTTTGGGTAGTACTGTGGGTAATGTCTTTGACATACCACTGCGAGCTGGGCATTCAGATTTTGAAAAATTGGCGTCTGCACCCCGTGCTGTCGTGCTGGGCACCAGCCAGGGGCGAAGCCAGCCAAAAATCTCGGGGGAGGGTACTCTCCCAACGGTGGGCCACCTCACTTCATGCACCCCCCCCCCCCCGGACAAAAATATTGGCAAAATATTTCACAGGGGCTCGTAGCAGTGATACAGCCAACCCAAAACTCCTGGTGTGAGTGGCCAGTGGTGAACCCATGTACCATGAGTGTGCATCCTGAAGAAAGTCGGCGAAGAATTTACAATAATGAACGCTTGCCGCTCCTAAACTTCATTAGCTGCAACCACCTCTCTTCTCTGATTACCAATGATCGCACCAACAACAATTTTTACTGGGGGGTCTCCACAGGTGTCAGGGGCCCCTCTGCAGGCCGCCAGGGGGTTCCTCTACACGCCAGGGGGCCCCTCCTCAAGCCGTAAGCGAGCCCCTCCACAGGCCGGCATAGGGTTCTGCAGACCGGCAGGTGGTTCCATCAACTTGTCATCCATAGACTCTGCATCCGCGTTGCGCTAAACGGACTCGTCAGCCTGTAGTGATGTCACTCCATCCCGGCAGCAGCCAAAGGTGGAGCTCTCATTGCTTTCTAATACTGGGGAAAAAAAGACTCAAACGCGACAGCGACGGAGATCATGGGACGCCAAGCCAGTCCTTGTCATTTCTGCCACCATGTACTACCAGTTTCCATAAGTTGGTGCATGTGCCACTCTGCGGCTAAAAGCTGTACAAAAGCTTCCCACGTGAAGGTTTGAAAGTAGCTGTCGCAATCCTGCGCTGAGGCATCCGCGATTGTACTGCACTCTACAGGGGCGTAGGAGCATCCAGAAGTGGGTGAGGTGAGAGGGAAAGGCGTTTTCCCCAGAGGGCTAACATTAAATTTATCCAGAAATGTGGGGAGGGGGCATGTTCCGCCGTTCCTACGGCTATGGCACGCCATATGTCAATATATGTCGCCAGTCAGTCATTCCCATCGCGGACTGAAGTGCGTCCCAGTTGCAGTTGATGTTCATATTACCACGTTCGTTGCGCTTTCATTTTTTTCCTTTCCCTCAGCTCCTAATCTTCATCCTACCTTCTGCAAGAAACGGCAAAGCGAGTGAAAGTGAGATGGGGAAGAAACGGTCTTCGGTATCGATTCCGTAATGTCCTTTTGCCTGACTTTTTATCCCGCAAGAGACAGGAATATACCAACAGATCTCAATTGTAGATGTTAACCCGCGCACGACCGTCGGTCGGCCACGATCACGCTCGACGGGGGTGGGGGGCAGTTGACCGCCCCCCTCTAACTCACGAACAGTTGGTCGCACGATAAAAACAAGCGCACCTTTGGAAAGCTTGTGACGAGTAGAGCTCGAAACTGGTCTCATTTTTTAGTTTTAGATAATATGTAAGCAAGTTAAGCCCTATATATATATGTTTTCTCATAGCCGACTGCATGAGACCGAGAAATGGCCTGAATCTCAAGAACTGTGACTAAAAACGCTTGGGTAAAGGCACACAAGTAAAGGTCCGCGGATGCCGATACACGTCTCATTTCCCAGATTTGTTCAATATATACGCCGAAACGTTGAGTTAAAGACACGGCAATTTTCGCGCCAGCTGTGGGCGTGCGCCGCAGCCGTAGGCAGTAAGAAAATGACGGGAACTAATTTTAGCGTTCCTTTGTTTTCGCGCAAAAAGCCTATCCATGTAAATCTTACTGATCTTAGTGGTTTTTGTAATGGTTTTCCATGCTAAAATTTTGGAAAATTCATTAGTTACCAGTCGACACAATTGGCGGAACTTTATTCGCGAGAGCCTGTGTATTTCCAAACTATGCAATTTTTTTTAAAACGTTTTTGAGGTTCCCGGTATAACTTACGTCTGTGCACGCCAGTTCTGCCATCTCCTACCCATTCTGGGCAATTCATCGCTGATTTTGACGGTGGTACATTTTGGCTCATATTTGTTATTCGCGACCTGACCTCAGGTCAATGGCTGGAAGTCATTGATACTTTGCCCAATGACGGTAACTAGATGTCTGCTTGACTCCACGCTAAAAATGTTATGAAATATTCCGTCAATTTCCGAAGAAACGACGACATGTGTTAAAAATGGGCTTGACCTTAGTTCAATGACCCGGAAGATTCCAAAAAATCTGAGATAGCAGATTTGTTGCATCTGTCAAGATCACTTAATCCCTGAAAATATTATTGTGATATCTTGTTTTGTGAAAAAGTTACAGGGCGCTAAACGTTTTTGGCCATAGGTTCGTTTGACCTGATCTAGGTCAGGCACTTGACCTGACCTGAAGCGAAAACTTTGACACAAGGTGTAAAAATGAGGAAGCAAAAGGTGCACAAAATTTCGTGGCTCTGTGTTTGTTGGTTTTCTCGCAATGCCAGAAAAACCTCAGGGGGCGGTCAACTGCCCCCCAGTCGGGGCGGGATAATGTTTTGCCTGCACCTTCCCGTAAAGCGTGCTGACGCAAAATTGGAAATATACCATCAAGCTGGCACTGTATTAGGAAACGTCGCTATCTGCAATATCTTCATTATACGTTCACACTCTCCAAGAATATTAGCGTCATCGTAATCATAACCATCACATCTACTTATGTTGTTTGAACATGTCATAGTTTCATTTGCTTTGGAACACCGAATAAAACGCTACGTGACTTTAATACAAAGGTTGTAATATAAAAATGTTGAACAATACAAAACAGTACTATATAAAGAGACGGAACACACCGAGACATCGAAACACAACATTGCGGGAGCTGACTGACAAAAAATAAAAATGAAAATAAAAATCGTTGTGTCAGACGACGCCAACAGCATCACGGATACAGTGCCACAACGGTGAACATGGGCGTGACCTCACACATGATGGTGAACGGAACACCAAGCCCACGTTCAACACCGGCAAGGCGAAAATGATTAAGGGCGCTCTTCGCAAAAGTGCTCGTGTCGACGCCTACCGCAAAGCATGTAAACGGTTAAATCTGGCATGAACTAGGTCGAGGCTGGGAACGGAGATGGATCCTTAGCACCCAGTCACGACCGCGAGGAGCCTGCCGAGAACCAGCGCCGGGTCTAGCTGCAGACGGTCGCTGTTGGCACGTGCCTCCAGCTCCAAACCCAGCGTCGCCGTTGCCCAAGACGACTTAGGCAGCATGACCAGCGCCACCCCATGAGCCTACTGGGTCACAGTTCATCATCTGCAGCCGCCCAGCTTTCTGCGTATGATAGCTGAGGCAAGAAGGCCGAAAGGGTTGTCTCTGTAAACTCAACCCTACTGAGAGAGAGAGGGGAGGATAAAAAGACATATCCGGACATACACAAAGGCAAACAAACATCCAAACATACTCATGAACGAGATACATTCAGACATGCAAACAAAGATTCATCTAGACATACACAGAAATACACATTTAGACGTCCACACAGACAGAAACATCCAGACCAAAACGCAAAGACATAACCATGCATACATACAAGGGCACATCCACACATTTTCGTAGACATGTACCCAGACATACATGCAGGCACATTCAGGCATACAAACAGACATTCATGTATGCACAGACACTACCACTCATCCAGACATAAACACGAACACTCAGAAAGGCAGACGGAGCAAGACCCATTTGCAGGCAGACACACACACACGAGCACAAAGATGGAGCAGAAAGACACACACAGAAACAGACAATAGCAAAAAGACAACAACAGGCACAGACGGACAGACAGACATACAGGATACAGGGCGACAGAGACAGGCACAGGCAGACAGACGGACAGACGGACAGGGCGACACAGGCAAGTACAGACAAACTTACATACACAGGCTCTCAGATAGACAAAAGGAAAGCAAAAAAACAGATACGCAGAAACACAGAAGACCTCTTTGCGGACAGGCACAGACGTAGGCAAAGAGAGACAACAGAGAAACACACAGAAAGAAACAATGGCACATGGACAACAGACACAGACAGGGATTGATAAAGGAGAAACAGGCAGTGACAGAAAGAGACATCAGTGTTATAAACTATCCCGTTCCCTTCAAAAAGTCACCCTGTTAGTTTTCTAATGGTTGTTTTCATGAGCACTGATAGGGTGGATTTGTGAAGGTCTAGGATAGTTTGGAATGTTGATGTCTTTATCACTGTCTGTTCCCCCCTTTTTATCAATATCCGTCTGTGTCCGTTGTTGTCCGTGTGCCACTGTTTCCTTCTGTGTGTTTCTTTGTTGTCTCTCTGTGCCTATGTATGTGTGCATGTCCGCAAAGAGGTCTGCTGCTGTCTGTGTTTCTGCGTGTCTGTGTCTTTTTACTGTCTATTTTCTGTCTATCTTAATGCCTGTGTATGTAAGTTTGTCTGTATTTGCCTGTGTCGCTCTATCTGTCTGTCCGTCTGGCTGCCTGTACCTGTCTCTTTCGGCCTGTATCCTGTATGTCTGTCTGTCTCTCTGTGCCTGTTGTTGTCTTTTTGCCATTGTCTGTTTCTGTGTGTGTCTTTCTGCTCCATCTTTGTGCTTATGTGTGTGTATGCCTGCAAATGGGTCTTGCTCCGTCTGCCTTTCTGAGTGTTCGTGTTTATGTCTGGATGTGTGGATGTCTACGAAAATGTCTGGATGTGCCCTTGTATGTATGCATGGTTATGTCTTTGCGTTTTGGTCTGGATGTTTCTGTCTGCGTGTGCGTCTAAATGTGTATTTCTGTGTATGTCCAGATGAATCTTTGTTTGCATGTCTGAACGTATCTCGTTCATGAGTATGTTTGGATGTTTGTCCTTTGCGTATGTCCGGATGTGTCTTTTTATCCTCCCCCTCTCCCTCTCAGTAGGGGTGAGCTTACAGAGACAACCCTTTCGGCCTTCTTGCCTCAGCTATCATACGCAGAAAGCTGGGCGGCTGCAGATGATGAACTGTGACTCAGTAGGCTCATGGCGTGGCGCTGGTCATGCTGCCTAAGTCGTCTTGGGTAACGGCGACGCCGGGTTTGGAGCTGGAGGCACGTGCCGACAACGACCGTCTACAGCTAGATCCGACGCTCGTCAGGCTCCTCGCGGTCGGGACTGTCTGCAGGATCCATCTCCGTTCCCAGCCTTGCACTTTACTTTGCAGTAGGCGTCGACACGACGAGCACTTCTGCGAAGAGCGCCTTCATCATTTTCGGTTAGCCAGTGTTGATCACGGGCTTGGTGTTCCGTTCACCATCATGTGTGAGGCCACGCCCATGTTCACCGTTCTGGCACTGTTTGCGTGATGCTGTTGGTGTAGTCCGACATCACGATTTTTATTTTCATTTTTATTTTTTGTCAGTCAGCTCCTGCGATCTTGTGTGTCTGAATGTCCTCAGTGTTGTGTCTCTTTGTATTGTACTGTTTTGTATTGTTCAGCATTTGTATATTACAACCTTTTGTATTGAAAAGTCACGTGACGTTTTATTCGGTGTTCCAAAGAGAACGAAACTAGACATGTTCAAACAACATAACTACATGTGATGCTTGTGATTGTGATGACGCTCATATTCTTCTTGGAGAGCGCGAACGTATAATGAAAATATTGGCGATAGCGACGTTTCCTAATACAGTGCCAGCTTGATGATATTTGTAATTCTGCGTCAGCACGCTGTACGGGGAGGTGCATGTGAAACATTAACATCTGCAGTTTGTGGTCTGTGGGTATATTCCTGCCTCTTGCCGGATGAAAAGACGGGAAAAAGGACACTACGGAAGTCGATACCGAAGACCGTTCCTTCCCCATCTCACTTTCACTCGCTCAGCCGTTTCATGGAGAAGGTGGGATTGAGATTGAGAACTGAGGGTAAAGAAGAAAATGAGTGCGCAACGGACGTGATGATAGGAATATCGATTGCAGCTTGGATGCGCTTCAATCTGCGATGGGATTGTCTGACTGGGGTTGACATGTAGGGTGCTATGGGAGAAGAACGGCGGGTCATGCCCCCTCCCCACATTTTGGGGGAAATTTAACGTTAGCCCTATGGGTAAAACATCTTCTCCCTTCACCCCGCCCACTTGTTCTGGATCCTCCTACGTCCCTGTAGAGTACAGTACAGTCGCGGATGCCTCAGCACAAAACTGCGGCACCTACTTTGAAACCCAAACGTGGGAAGCTTTAGTACAGCTTTTAGCCGCAGGGTGGCACATGCTACAACTTTTACGCACCAGCAGCACACGGCGGCAGAAATGATAAGGACTGGCTTGGCGTCCCACGATCTCCGCCATTGTCGCGCCTCGTGGGAGAGGAGGTCCGGTGAAGACTCAGTACTGTTTGATTGACCGCGCCATGGTGTTCTGGAAATTTGGACAGCTTCGCTAGGGTTTTATGGGTCGAACAATAATTTATTTTACGGGGGCAGTCATATATGTAATTGCAGCATAGGCCAATGAAGTATGGCGGAGATTTTGCCTACAGTCTCCGCTGGAGGAGATCGTTGTCTTGTTGGGGGTTGGATGACCGTCCAAACAGCCGCGATGTCAGGTAGCCAGGTGGCCAGGTAGCCAGTCAGGGCTACTCCACCACCACAGTTGTTTATACAATGATAGCCGGAATGGGGTTGGTTGCTGCGACTTGTAATTTATGGACTTTGGTTCAGACTGCAGATGATTTAGGTGTGCTGATCTCCCGCACCTTGCTGCGATAATTATTCATCGCCAGCGTTCAGTTCACTGTATTCTGTTTCAGACTACGAATGGCGACGAAGACGGGGCCGGCGAGCAGTCGAAAACGCCTGGTTTCCGAAGGCGTTGCCGACGCACGGTTTGAAGTTCGAGTCCTCTTGCCAATCGGTTTCCTGCGTAGGTGCCGGCTATTCTGTTAAGCGCCCCCCGTCGTGGCGAGGACGCCGGTCGGGGGACGACCGGGCACGTGACAACCGGAAAATAATCGAGCTGGTCGGTGTGGCCTGGTGGAGGCGGGATGAGCAGACACGCCTGGCGGTGGCTCCCCGCGTATCCAGAACACACCTCACCGAACACGAGACATCTTGTTGTAACTTATTGATATTCAATGTTCCATTTTCGCACGCATTGGAACTCCAACTGACATCATCCATGGACGGGGATGATGTCGAGGGTTGGCCGATTGGATCCAACCCTCGACATCAGAGTACAGACAGCTCCGGCGCGGCTTTGCCGCTAACTTCGCCGCGCACGAACAAAACCACGGCACGGTTTTGTTCGTGGAAAACCCTCAGCCCTGACTGGTTACCTGGACACCTGGCTACCTGACATCGTGGCTGTTTGGACGGTCATAGGATGGAAATCAAGCTGCCAGAACTACATTGGTAACCTGTCTGGGAGGGACACATTTAAGGGAGGCGGCACGGTAGCGGCAGGAATAAATAGCAGCAGAACGGTGTGTCCTGCCTGTAGGGTTGGGGCGAGGAAGCGGGAAGCGGGGGGAGGGGGAGGCAGCTGTCCCCCTAACCTTTTTGAAATTTAACATTGATTCTATGGGCGATGACTGGAAAGAACTGACCCGAGATGCTTCTCCCCCCCACACCCCCCAACTGTACAGGAGTTCCCGCGCTCCTGGGTTGGGGGAGAGGAGGAGAAACTAGGCAACGGGGGGGGGGGACAGTTGGGAGATGCCGGCGGCGTCCATCGATGGGTGAAGACCAGGGACAAAGTCGGCTATGGACGAGAGCCTTGGGCAGAGGACCATTGTGGCGGCAATCGGATCTCATGGCATCGAAGGGTAGAAGTAGTAGACGTATGCGGTGGAACCCTTTCGGTCATAGGAGTGCCCTTGAATGGAATGGGGTTTGACGCAGCCAGTCCATGCAGTTCGTGGCGTAATTTATGCAAGGAGGTAGGTGTAAGAGAAACTCGCAATAGTTATGAGATATAGACACTTTAATATGCCCTCACCACGCTGATGTTACGAAATATTCCATAGACCAAAAGTTAGATAAACCGTGCGTGTTAGAAAAAACAATGGCGATAAAACAAACTGAGTTTAGTCATGTCGAGGTATCCGTCTTTCTCCTCTGTTCTGTACTGAATGCAACTAAACCAACTCTGAAAAAGAACTGGTTGTGAGTGTGTGAGATCACAGTAAAGAATAATAAGGTAATGTAGTGCACGTGGTGAAATCTGGAGAACCAAGTCACAGGAAACGTACCACGTCGGAACGATTTATGGCCGCCATGTCTATTCAGTCCCTCCCCCTGTCCATTTCCTATGTCTGGCCGGCGAAACGGCGCGCGAAAGTCCGCTCCCACGAAGCTAAACTGACCGGTCTCCGACAGCGGTCCAGGCCGGTCATTTTGCGTTTACCGCTTGCCTCGGCTGGCTCAAGAAACCTTTGTATGAACAACAGCATGAAGCTTGAAATCTAATTTTTTGAAAATAATCAAGGTGCACACCTTCGAATAGATTCACCACATATTTTACAAAACCATGGTCAACTTCCCACAAAACATTATGATGCAAATAAAACGTCATATTAGATATTCAGGCACCGCGTGTAGCTAACGACAGAACCGGTAGAATATAACACGATAGGACGGAAAGCACCGTATTTTGGCAAGCCTGCAGTAACCCTGTTAGCGTGTTTTCTTTATGAGATGTGGTGGAGTGTCGACGGTCGCGAGTATGCGCTGGTCAGCAGTGCTTAAACGTCCCTGGCTGTTTACACATGGTCGCAAATGAGGCAACGGTCGGGAGCAACGAAGGTACATGTTTCAGGGTATTGGGAGGACAAGATTTATGTTTTATCTCGCGCAGCGAGTCTTTCTACCCAATCGGTCTGTAATAACATCAGCATAATACAATAACCCAATGACAATAACATGATAGCGGTCTGTAATTACATTACAACTACCGTGTATTTTCAAAGGTCCTCTTAGGCTCTTTTTGCCATGGCACATCCGTCTGCGCGCGTTTACCCATTAACGATCAGATGTAGACGTAGTGCAAGAATTTTGTTTTTTCAGGCGTGAAATTCCACTGGTCTAGCCCGATGAGTGTGATTTAGTCGAGAAAATGCCATTTTCCAATTAAGCGCTTTATACTACAGGCCATCTTATAAATAGGACATCAGCAGGAGGGTTACACTGTCTTAACGTCCCCTCACGGGCAAGGATTAAGATACAGCCATTGTGACCGGTGCATATGGGACAAAACCGTCACCCTTAACGATAATTTAACTATATTAAGACCCGACGAGAGGCCCAATACAAAGGCAACTACATCTCAAATTTTCATGAGACGGTAAAATCTTTTTCTAGAAATAAAGCCCGAGTAAAAAAGACAGTGACGGATTGTGTTATAGCGAGACTCTGCTCATTCATGACGAGAAACTCGATGAAAAAACGGACGCATCTCGGCTTCTCAGGAACCTATGACATCGTTTCATTCCTTCTCCAGAAGGAGCTCAAAGCGAAAGTTTTCCGGAAGAAAGGGCGAGGGAGTTTCTCGAAGAAACTCAGAATGCACGCACATTTATTTGGGACCAGGCGTATTTCCCGGCAACAGAGGAGACTGCCAAAGAAATGCGAAGACTAGTCGTAGCTAAAAACAAACAACGACATCGCCTGTATAGTAACTGTAAAACACCTGTAGCATGGCCCATACTTTAGCACTGAATAACATGTTGCTACTTAACATGCACTATAAATATTATGTATACATAATTGCACATATGGTACACACAGCCTGTGTAACACATCTACACATACATAAATTGATCGGAATACGTAAATGCAGAGGCGAAATGCAAACGAATCGGGTGGCAATGTTTAAACCAGTCTTGGGGCTGACTTTAGCATTTACTGATTTCAGAAAACGTGTTTTGACTGATTTTACTGAGACTGAAAGGTCGCAAGCAGAAGAGGGAGAAGACTGTTGGGCAACAAAATACTCGTGCAACTTTGAAAAGAAAGAGCACAGTTACATGTTGTAAGTTTCGACTCCAGCCGAGACTGAGCCGGAGAAGACAGAGTGTGCAAATTCAGCCTCCCTCTCCACAGCTAGCCCCGACGACCCCGCGCCGATCGTCAGGCACGACCGGCTGCCGGCGACCGTTGTGCGAGAGAGCGGCCGCCTGGACAGCCGGCTCACCTTGGCGACGCCGCGCCACGGTGAAAAACGCCGCAAGCGGACGCCGGGCCTGACCGCAACAAAAAATCACGGCGCACTGTCCGGTGGGCGCAACCAGCCCACTCCCGTTCAAGACTGATGGTGATGTACCCCAAGCAACTGGGTAATAGCGACAGTCGGCGAGATATTTCAGTGTAG
Organism: Capitulum mitella; assembly: GCA_030062745.1. NCBI lineage: Eukaryota > Metazoa > Arthropoda > Thecostraca > Pollicipedomorpha > Pollicipedidae > Capitulum > Capitulum mitella. The sequence continues at coordinate 19,366,367 of CP099847.1, read as the reverse complement.
CGGCGCCGATATGACCAGCTCCAGACGACGAAAAAATGTCAAACCCCACTTCAGAACGTCGCAGCTCATCTACATCGACTCGACACGACATCAAGCTTTAATCCTTCCTAGAACGGCGTGTATCGAGAGCTAGAAAAATCGCCAGAAGAATCCAGCTTCCCACGGACAAACGTGTACAGAAGGCGAAAGACAGGTCACAAAATGTGCGGGAATCGAGATACATCAGGACAGACCCTCCTTTCATCTTCAGCATGAATAATTACGCCCATAAGCGATCCTGAATATAAACTGGGATTCGGCCCCACTCTTCGCCTGGGTCTTGGACTGACATCTCAACTGCAACCTCCCCTGCGTACACCACTGCTGTTATGTTGGTAAGTGCTGCAACGAGGCAGGGTGCTGGCCGCCTGACGCGCCGCACACTGAGTGAGGAATGTGTGCTGTATGTCTTGATATCCTGTGGGACGTTGTCTCCCCGCCATGCGTTTAGGCTTATTTTCATGTGACCAGCGGCTATTTTTGGTCGTCCGGGTATGACCCATGGTCTGAGTCTGACCAGGCAGAATGTTTATTGTTTAGAGTGTCTTGATACTACGGCCGGCTTTAGAAACTTATCCATCGTTCATCAGCTGCAGTGACGGGTTGTGTTCATAAGGCCATGACTATATAATCCTGCGTGATATAGTTTTAATATTACTTTGTATCAAAGTAATGTTCCCGTATATTAAACCGGCATCACCTGGGGATTGTCAAATAAGGCACTCCCTCGGTTTTTCTTAAATAACTTCTGAGCCGTCAGAGTCAACCCAACCAAATTTGTAGCACCTGTTTAGCAATCAATTCCATATAGTTTGACGCCAAAACTATTTTCATGCTAGGTGCGGTCGTGGAGACATGACGTCATAAGTGAACCCTCACATGCTTGTTTTCGTCTGTTCAGGTAGCTGCGCAAACATGCTTTGTTTTTTTATAATATTTGCGAGTATCACACATGCATTATTTGGATTTGAATAGGGAACGGTACCCAAAAACACATACAATCGTGTTCTTTCAACAATAGAGGTCAAGCTGGGTCGCATGCATGATGGCAATTGGACTGATTCACATTGCGGTTGATGAAAGTTGTTGTCGCTGGCTTTCCCCATCGTTGAAGTCAGACAAGCAAATCAAGGTGCGCTTCTTAGCCAAGTTCACCAAATGCAGCGTGAGGTCATGTCAGGTCAGGTCACGTCATAGGTAGATGTCAAAACGAAATTAAATAGACCGTTGTCCTTGAAAGATCGTTCAGTAACAGCAGACAGCAATTATTGTTCCTAGTCGGAAAAAGACTAGGCTCTATGTGACTGAACATAGTCACAGCTTAGACATGAGCTAAATTTGGGTAACAATAAAGCACTGCCTTTCCAGCCTTACAACTTTACAGCCTATGTTTCCTGGAAAGATCTACCTGCCTCCGGTGCCGTAGGTCGGACCAAATATAGGAACAAAGCGTCATTTACGTCCCGCCGCTCCGTACCGCAGAATAACTGCGAACCAGGCTCAGAATGAAAATTTCCATTGGAATCCCATTGGAAAATTTCCGCTGGAAAATTGCCAGTGGAAAATTTCATTGGGATTAGAACGGAACTTTGGAAATTATGAAACCAATTCATTTCAGTGTGCAGTTTTCTTAACACTGATGTGTTGCAACATTCAGTTAATGGATACAGTCAAGTTTTAGGCTACAAATTACAAACATGCTGACTTCCACGTGGCCCAGAAATGTAGACATAAGCTGCGATTTGCGCAGAAGCAAAATTTTTAGGGACTATAGAAATATAAAGATGTAAAAACTGGGAGCTAATCAGTAAGTTACAATTATGTTTTCGTCCTCATGCACACAAATTTCGCGGCTTTTCAGTCGTTCTTTTAAAGCAGTTGTACATTACGCCATGCACACATGGCTGTGGCACATTCTAACATACATACACGTTTTTTTTTGCCTCAGCAAAACATCGATTGCTGCAGTCGTAAAACGTCCCAGCTTCTTGTGCCGGTTGCTGCGTGGCAAGATTTCGCTGTCGAAGTAAAAAACAAGTTTGTTCATTTTCAAGTACGAGTGCGTATTCAACCACGTACGTATTGAACTCATCCCTTCATGGAAACCAAAAACATGGCATGCCAACACTGAAGCATCATTGTCATTCCACCCCATCGGTCTGCATGCGCACTAGGACTACCGCCAAATACAAGGTATTAGGTTTCATTATTTGATACGCCCTTGGTGGACGTCATTGCTTTCGGGAACTCATGAAGCATTGTACCGGCATTGGGGGGAGGGGGCAGTTGCTCCCTTGCCCCCTTGTCCCTTGTCTCGCAATTTTTGTTGGCTTTCTACGGAAGTTACCAAGTTACCTCATTCATCACACATCGATCAAGACAATGCAGGGTAGACCAGACTGGTCGGGTCCAGTCTGGTCTGTCCTCGTATGCATTTAAGCTCCTGATCCCGTTATGGAAAATCCCAGATCTCGGAAAAAGTGGCTAAGCTCCACAGAGACCACACGTATCAACGCAGTCCTCCCGTGTGCCAGGACTAGTATGTCATGTGTCACGATGTGTGTGGTGTAGATGTAAGGGCGAGGGAACTCCTCCTCATTTGGGGGAGGGGCAATGAAGCATTTCGGGTCAATTTTTTCCAGTCAACGCTCATACAGACAATGTAAATTTCAAAAAAAGTTCGGGGGTGGGGGCAGCTGCCCCATTCATCACCTTTCCCCGCGCTTCCCGCGCCCCTGTGTAGGTACCAGCAGGGATAATCTGCTCACCTTCAATGAAAGCCGATGTAACTTGCTGTCTACGTTTGTCACTGAAGACTGGTTGCATTTTTGGGCCCATGACTCGGTAAAGGAAAGCCATGTTGTGGAAAAATAGGTCTAAGTGTGAAAAGGGGGCTTAGAAAAGCTTACATGTTCAGGCTTGGGATATTATTTAGATCAATCATTTCTACCCGAAATATTTGTGTCGAATCATTCCATTTTTACCCTTGAAATGAACACACTGCAAATGTAAGTACCTAAAATTCAAAGGACTGAACTATTTTCCGGTGGAAATCCCATCATTTTGTAATCAGTGGTTGCGAAACCATGAGCCTCAGGAGGCCGTCATGGCGGGGCCGCTCTGCTCATTTTCATGTTTTCCTGTTAAATCATGTAAGAATCGCTTGGCTGTCGGCCTCGCTCGTAATTACAACTATCTGCTTCCCAATGTTTCCCTTGTCCGTACTAAAACTGACAAAAATATCGCAGCGGGCGGCGTGGGGGGGGGGGCAAAATCAACTTCGGAGGGACACAGATACACATTGGCGGGGCCATGGCCACTCCAACAGAATGCAGATTGACACCACTGCCGATAAGCAAAGAAACAAAACAAAACTACCGTGAATTTCCATTCGCAAATGAATGCTGTTTCCAAGCCACAAAATGATTTCTTAAAATGATATCCCAAGCCAGTATATGTAAGTTTTTCTAAGTCATTCTTTTCAGTGGCAAGATGCTGGAATAGGAAATAGACCCAACCCGTGACCTCGACGTTTTATGACATTGGGTCAGGTGGCACTTAGAATATGAGATTAAGCTGCCAGGAACATATTGCAAGTCAAACGTCAGCCTTGGTCTGCTTTTGATTGTGAATAAGCAGCTCTGTAGAAAATGGTCACTTTTTGCGTCTGACCTGACCTGCCACGTCATCAGTGACGCACAAGTAAAAATGCACATATCACAGGACCGCAAAACACGGTACTATCGATTGTCGTTTTAATCAGCCGAACAGTACGACTGGTTCTCGAGAGGTCGACACCATAAGGGGTGCTAAACGCCCCCCCCATTATTGGAACGTGGCGAAATATCCCAGTCAGTGCCGAGACAAACCGCTCTGATCACTCTCCATCTCAAAGAATGCAGAACCACACCATTATCGTGATCGGTGGCTCAATTGGTAGAGCGCTGGTCTCCCCGTCCTGGCAGGACGGGTTCGAGTCGCCCCGACGTACGATGTCTGGCCCGCGAGAGAGCTGGCAACTGGCTTTAAGATTAAGCCGACTACCACACGGCCGTGTCGTGCCTTTGGCGGCACGTTAATCTTTCGCCGGAAAATCATCCGTTACCTTGAATCGCTCGGTCGGAATTTCCTGGTTAAGCTTGGTCAGAAAATCTTCCTGTGGCTCACTGTGGTCGACCAGCGTGCATCGATCTGTGCTGACCCACTGTGTATAGGGCACTGTGTCGTGCAAGTTGATTCCTCGCACTTCTCCACAACGAGCTCCAAAAATGATATCACTCTCTCGTCTCCCGGGCATCTGCTGCATCTCTGCAGCGTACAATCGTCCCGTTCTGTGCTGCCGACACCGCGGTCCATAGGGCCTTAGTAGGTCAAATCTGTGACGCTGAGAGATGCGATCATAAGTTTAGCGTTTTAATAATATGTACACACGTACATTGTGCGCACCGCAGCTGCCAGCGAGCACTCATGGCTTTGGTCGGTGGGAAGGGCATGTGGAAAACGCCACCGGTGAATCTTCACAGGTGCACCCTGTACAACCGATAAATTTCCCGGAGATCACTGAATATTAGACTTTTCTGCAGTTTCTCCTAAACGCCATCTGCATTTCGAGTGAAGACGCAAACTTTAACCCTGGAGTTTGTATGCTTTGTACGGCCACCTGAGAAGTCACAATAAACAAATATTTAATCATGACGGAGCGGCGGTCTGAGCACACCAGGTAAGCAAATCTCATGTGTCTGGCCTCGAAAAGTTTTTAAATGATGAGTCAGCGCCTGAGTCTTTTGAAACGTATTTCAGGTAGCCAAGCTACGTGATTGCAACTGATTAAATTGATGTACCTGTTTTGTAGGACTAATCCAGAAAACGGCTATAAATAGATTTGAAAAATTACATATTCATAGGAAACGCCTATCTCCAAAAACATGGCCATGCGAGGACAACTTGTTAAAGTCAATTCTGAAGAATAAAAATCATTAGATTTTTACTTTCCTCTTGTCAAAGTCTTGTCAGGTCAACGGAGGATCCAAGGCCACGTCGTTATAATTAGAAAATGGAAAAAAAATCGGGGCCCGCTTGAGTTTTTTTTTCGGTTCGTTGCGAATCATGAAATACGTAATTTTCTGGCAATTAAAATGTTTCCTGTGAAGTTGTCAGCCGTCAAATATGGCCATAGACCGTGACCTTACGAAAACGCCGCAGGCTATAACTCGATAACCGCTAATTCAGTCGAGCTGAAATTTTCACAGCAAAATTCGGAGCAAATCATCACCTCGTCAAGGCATTTTCACCGAAATCTAAGATGTACGGTGTTAATTTGCCCTTTGCTGGTCGATCTGTCGTGGAGTGCCTCAGTGGTGTCATCCACATTCATCAGCTTAGGACCAATCATCGTGCACATCGCGGACCGGACGGGCGTCAGGATGAAGCCTCCACCCCGTCCTCGGCTGCTGGGACCAGCTGCCGCGGGCACGTGCTGGCTCTGCCGGCCCGCTTCTGACCGGGCTGTCGTCGGCTGGGTCCCCTGGCTGCACCCCTGTCAGGCAGTGTGCGCAGCCGCGGCAAGGTCGGCTAGGTGGCCTTGCCCGGCCAAGAGGCAGGAGCTTCCTGGTTTCGATGGCTCAGCTTTGGTAGCGGAAAAATCCCATGAAACCTGCTTTTCGTCCCATGCTTGTGTGCGTAGACCTGAAGAGGTGAGAAGTAAATCATCTGATTATGATTCATGCTTTGCAATGCTTATGGCAAGAATCGCGAATTCAAGCAAAAGCTGAGTTTCTCCATTGATCACGTTGGCAGGTTTTGTCGACATCTATCGATCGATGTATGCTTATCGGCTATAGTCAGTCATCCTCCTGAGGCCAGTGACTACCGGCCGGAACGTCGAAAAAGATTATAGTTTGACGAGCATAGAAGTCTTTCCTTTCCTATTTTCCCTTTATTCGTGCGTTCTGGTATGTTTCATGAGGTGTGAATTGCCAAGGACTGACCTAGCTCCAGCTTTCTTCAGGTCATGCGGTATGGGCGAACCTCTTGACGGTGTCGCGGTTTGATCTTCGTCAAGGACGCGAAGGGGTCGGCCAACGGGAAGACGGTCTCCTTCTCATTCACTATTGTCTGCGCTCACTCCCATGAAGACGTGCCGCCACTGTGTACGTCCAGCGGTCAACCACATCATCACGCTGAGAATCGTCTTATGAAAGCGGCCACAAATCGGACCAAGAACAACGTGTTCCAAACAACGTGACCTTTCCACATCAAGGATGCCTGAAAACTGGGCTAGTATAGGCTCAATACATGACGTTAACAATACGGATTATCGATTTCACAATCTTTTGTTTTGATATGTTTAGACAGTAAGGAACAGGTTTAAATTATCCATGTTGTTTGTTCTTCAGTGTGTAATCGGTGATTTCGGGGAGCCAGGTCCTTTATTACTGTTCTGGCAGGCCCAGATGCCATCCGCACGAGAAGGGCGAAATGGCGAACACACAGTATTAGGACTCGGGTATCGCCTTGCGCTATGCTGCCGACGTTATTAGCGATCAGCTTGCTCACCTGACGCTCTGGGCTCCTTCTCAGAGTTGCGTAATGAAACTGCTCTCTTCAGACAAAGGGACAATGTTCAGAGAAACCCCGTAACAATCAATCACGGAACAACGAAAGGTCGCGTAAAAAAGTTATCTACTCGCGATTCACGATGAGACGCGCCGCAGTCATGTCATCTCCCGTGAAAACTCGGAGTCGTCTCTTCTTCCTTGAAAATGATTTGCGACAATGATCGTTTGTCGGAAACAAAACACCTGCCGCTCGCTTCCCACCACAGCGGGTGGGTGGCGCCCCTTTGCGGCTCCGACTGGCGGTAATTTGTGGTTCTGGGCGCATCTCGGCTGGCGGTCACGGTCGGCTGCAAAGCCGCCCTCCCCTTCGATGACCTTGGATCCCCCTCCTCCCCCGTCCCCAAGACTATGATTCACCCTCTGCTAGACAAAAGGCGGACCTCTGGGCCATCAGCATGACTTTTAGTTGCATTCGCCGGCGGCGGAAACGAGAATGCTGGCAGCTGGGGCGGCCGTGATTGGCTGAACGGCGGCCCCGCCCACGCCGCCGGCTGCTGGTCCTGGCGCAGTGGCTGGCCCACGCCCGACATGGGGACACGCTGCAGCAGGCGCCTTCCATCCCGGCCGTGCCTGTGATTCAAACCGTCTGGACGACGGGCACCTGGTCAACGACGGGCAGCGAGAATAGGAACGAAGTATTTACGTCTCGGAGACCAAAATGCATACGTTTCGGTTGCACCTATGCCTGAGATGCAAGCGCCTTTATGATAATTGACATAGGTGTCGATTTGTACACTTTTCGGTGGGCCCTCCGCCCCCCAGTGATGGGCTCGGTCCCTTAGTGCTGCTCCCAGCCCCCTTCCCCAATACTTGCTGCCCTCAGATTGCCTTACACAGATTAGTTTCGCCAACCGCAACCCGTAGCAAAAAGCATCTTATAGTGATTCGTCCTGCCGACAAAAACAAATATCTTCATGTGGAACCAGAACCTGTTTGGCTGACGTTCGCGGAATCATTGGGATTACATCACAGGTTTCCGTTCTTATTTTATCCGGCAGCATTGTTCTAATAGTTATTTCTGTGGCGACGAATCGAGGGCTGGCCTGCGAGACGCGGGCCTCACGAGGCGCCATTTACTTTTTTGTAAATTTAATCCGAATGGTTGCTGGGATGATGTTAACAATCAGAGCCCGTGCTAAACATAGCTTGCTGCAGAGACTTCAACCCCTACACCCAACCGAGCGACTCCAGGTAAGGACTGATTTTGTGGCGAAAATTTAACGTGCCGCCAAGGGTGCGACACGACCATGTGGTAGTCAGTTTTACCTTTTGGACAGTTGCCAGCTCTCTCACGTAGGTCAAATATCGTACGCCGGGCAAACTGAAGCCGTCTTGCCAGGACGGGAGACCAGAGTTCTACCAATTGAGTTACTGATCACGGTAATGGTGTGGTCTGATTATATATATATATATATATATATATATATATATATATATATATATATATATATATACTGGGATCACACCTCGTACATATATATTTATACTGGGATCACACCCCATCATATATATATATATATATATATATATATATATATATATATATATATAACAGACAATAGATGGTAGAAAACACCATGATCATAGACAGATGCCACGATGTACTTGATGTGTTCACGATGACCTTATGTGTTCGAGGCCGTCTATATACGTTACATGGACCCATCCATTAACCCGCGCAGTGGAAGGGGGTTTTGCGCTAACTCGCATTGAAAGGGGGGTCTAAACATGTCCCTCTCCGACCTCGGCAACGGAAAGAGTTAGAAATATGAAATTTTATGGACAGGGTGGGGCTTGAACGACTTACATTGTGCGCAATTTTCATGAACCTGGGTTGATATCTTTAAGGTCAAATGGGTTCAAAAAGGTCAACCTTAGGACACGTGCTCGGCCCGTCAAAGACCATTCCATACAACTTTTCAAACGAAACGGGAAAATGGTGTTTGTTTGGGCGTTAAAACGTGAAATACGACCATTTCCATTCATTTGGCGTTGTGGCGGAGGATTTCGGGTCGAGGTCATGTCAGGTCATTAACCTATGGCGCCATTTTTTCATCTTTTGCAGATCAGATTTCCAACAACACGTGACAGTTTGAGAGGAAATGAAGACGCAACATTTATCGTTTGACATATTTTCAGTGAAGGTAGCCAACAACGGTACATTTGGTCACTTCTAGCGTTTGTGTTTATGTACATATGTTTGTGTATATATGTATGGACATGCGAAGTATCAATGTGCCAAACGTTTTTTTATTACAGTCCTTGAATGTATATTTCGTATCAAATCATCGTATTACAAAGCAAATCTAGACCACGTCACAAAATAGTTATCCTTGACCTTTGATGACCTTGACCTGAAATGACCCTGGTATATATAAGCGCACACGTGTTTTTACTAGCGTCCTTGAATGCACATTTCACACAAATCGACATGTCGCAAAGCAAATCTGGGCCAGGCCACAATATATTTGACCTTGACCTTTAATGACTTTGACCTTCACTGACCTTGCTGTATGTAAGCGTATCAGTGTGCGCACGAGTGTTTTTATTAGGGTCTTTGAATGCATATTTCATACAAACTGGCATGTTGCAAAGCAAATGTGGATCAGGTCACAAGCTGTTTGACCTTAATCTTTGATGACCTTGACCCTGATTGACCCTGACTGTGGTCTTGGTACACCCATCAGTTATGCCCGAATGACTTAACCTGATTGTGTTCACACGGTAGTCTTAAGTAGAACGTTAGTTCTTTTACAAAGTTCCCCTTTGTCGGCGACAAAGGTCGTTTTCGCCATGTTTGCCTGACTTTAAATGCTTGAAACTTTAAAAATTTCCGGTCGATTTCCGATTTTTCTGTGTCATTCCACGAGTTGTTCAATTTGCCATAAATGTCATAAAGTAGCAGCAACCAGCTTCGATCCGTTCTCGAGATATTTAAGAAAAACAGGTGGGGTGGGCATAAAAATACCCCCATTCCAGTGCGCATGTTAACCCCCGCTCGACCGTCGGTCCGTTTCGAACATCGGCGACTGGGGGGTTGGTTGGTTGGTTGGTTATTGGGGCTTAGGGGCGCACCGACTGGAGGGTCATTCGGCGCCCATAACTTCTTTAAGTAGTTCCATTAAAAAGAGACTCGACGATTAATAAAATCCGACGGCGTAATATAGCGCAATTATGTCAAGACAAAAAAGCTGCCTACAACAGCATACATGAAATAAAACACATGTGACTAGTAGCGTAAAAACACCGCAGAAAAACCGACATCCGATAAAAACCGGAACAACTGTCCTGTTTCTATAAAACGAGACTCGTCACTCAGCACATCCAGCAAAGTGCGAGGTGTCGCATTGTGCCCAAAGTGCCGCGAACGCTCTGAAAGCAAACCATTGCATGTGATCAGCACATGGTGCACAGTGAGGGGCTCACCGCAGCGGGGGCACATCTCTCTCTCTTCGCCCTTCAACAGATGGTCATGCGTTACGTATGTGTGGCCTACGCGCAAACGACAGAGAATAACTTCCTCTCGCCGGTTTTCGCGTGAACTTGAGGCCCAAGTTCCTAGACGGGGTTTAATACTTTTGAGCTTATTCGGACCGAGGGCATCCCACTCACGCTGCCACAAGTCGTACATATACGACGAAAACACACGATAAAAGTCCTTGGCAGGCAATGACATTCGTCGCGTAACACACATGCGTGACGCATGCTTCGCGGCTGCATCGGCTCGTTCGTTCCCAGATATTCCCACGTGGCTTGGGATCCAACAGAACGTCACTCTCTTCCCATGTCGGTCTAACGCTGTCAATCGTCTAAAAATATCCTGTATAAGGGGATGACGCGGATGGAAACACTTCAGCGCTAAAAGGCTACTCAGCGAGTCTGTAAAAAGTACGTAAAAACCATCGTCGCTTGCCTCAATAAAACACAGCGTCTTGTCAATAGCCACGAGTTCCGACGTATAAACCGATGCATGGGGTGGCAAAGTAAATGACCGTGTGTCAGGGCCACACGGCGACGGGGGGGGGGCAGTTGGCCGCCCCCTCTAACTCACGAACGGTTGGTCGCACGATAAAAATAAGCATACCGTTGGAAAGTTTGTGACGAGTAGAGCTCATTTTTAGTTTTAGATAATATGTTAGCAGTTTACGACCTATATATGTTTTTTCCATAGCCGACTGCATGAGACCGAGAAATGGCCTGAATTTCAAGGGCAGTGACTAAAAGCGCATAGGTAAAGGCACCAGCGCACAAGTAAAGGTCCGCGGATGCCGATACACGTCGAATTTCTCAGATTTGTTCAATATATACGCCGAAACGTTGAGTTAAAGACACGACAATTGTCGCGGCAGCTGTAGGCGTGCACTGCTGCCGTATGCGGTCACAAGTTGACGGGAGTTAATTTTAGCTTTTCTTCATTTTTGCGAAAAAAACGATCTATGTATATTTTAATGATTTTAGTGGTTCTTGTGATGGTTTTCATGCTCAGATTTTGGAAGAATTCATTAGTTACCAATGTACCAAACTGGCGGAGCTTTATTGGCGAGAGCCTGTTTATTTCCAAAATATGCTACTTTTCAAACTTTTTGAAGTTCCTGGTATTACTTACGTCTGTGCAAGCTAGTTCTGCTATTTTCTACCCATTCTGAGTAATTCATCGCTGATTTTGACGGTGGTACATTTTGGCTCACTACAGTTTTTTGTGACCTAACCTCAGATCAATGCCTGGAAGTCATTGATATTTTGCCCAATGATGATAACTAGATGTCTGCTTCATCCCACACTAAAAATGTTATGAAAATATTGCGTCAGTTTCCGAAAAACGACGACAAGTGTTAAAAACAGGCTTGACCTTAGGTCAATGACCCGGAAAATTTCGAAAAATCTGAGATAGCAGATTTGTTGCACTATTACGTTCACTAATCCCTGAAAGCATTGCTGAGATATCTTGTTTTGCGAAAAAGTCAGAGGGCGCTAAACTTTTTTGAACATAGGCTTGTTTGACCTGACCTAGGTCATGCACCTGACCCGACCTGAGGTCAAAATTTTGACATGAGATGTAAAATTGATGTTGCAAAAGGTACGCAAAGTTTTGCGACTCTGTGTTTGTTCGTTCTCTCACAATCCCAGAAAAACCTCAGGGGGGCAGTCAACTGCCCCCCCCCAGTCGGGGACGGGTTAACAGACAGGTTAATGCGCGGGGAATACGAACTCTAAGAAGGAGCCCCGATTGGGCCCACGGGTAGTACAGAGACCCAGATGAAGGCTGTAGCGAGAGACCATTTATATGCATATAATAAGTTTGCTAAGGTTTTACTTTAAAGCTTCCTACGGATACTAAGCACGCATTGTGTTTCGTGAAAAAACGAAATGAAGTACTCTGGAGTCCTACATTTTTTGCCTCAAAAGCTACAGTACTACGTTTTAATATCGTGCAATTTCAGTAATAATCCCATCTCAAGCCATATTTGGTGTTGCCCGATGTGATTCTGTGATATCTAGTGTTACTCAGGTCATTTTGGGTCTCGATGATTTCAGATGTTTGACGAAACGTCGACAGAAATACAAGATACCTGAAATGAATTATGTGGTTTACCACGTGGACTTTTGTTGCCATGATAAGCTTTACTTCAGTTCTCAGTAAATACAGCCCAGAAAACAAGCGCTTGATCCGCAACATTGAAAATATCTCTAGTAAGACTATTCTACAACGAAGCTGCTGTTATCTTTGACGATCAGTGTTTATTAAAGTCATTGTATAACCTGCTTCCAAAGCACACGGGTATATATATATATATATATATATATATGTATATGTAAGTATATATGTATGTACATATATGTGTGTGTGTGCGTGTATAGGGAACAACGTAGTGCAGTGGATACCATGCTCGCCTTGTGACCGAAATGTCCCCGGTTCGTGTCCGGGTGATCGCGATATTTCGCCGCCCCTCGCGACAACCGGCGTGAGAGTTTGCGGCGCGAAATGCCCCTGGCAGTCGAAGGCGTTAAATACCCAATATATACATATTGGGTATTTAATATATATACCCAATGTGTACCGCTATACATATACATACAGTGCGTTCGGTTTAAAGAACAAGTGCGAAAAAGGTGAAGGAAATCGAAAACCTACCGTCGCTGAAAATAAAGTGCGCTAAATCCGTTGAGAAACTCAAATCTGGGGAAAGTTAGGATGTCGGCCCCTCAGCTCAGCCCCTCCAATCACTTCCAGAAATCGACAACCCTGGTAGCTGAGAGCATGCTCTCCGCTACTTCGGTGCGTGTGCCTGTCGCTCACTTCTCACAGCGGAGTGAAAGAATTTTGTCTATACGCACACTTTTTGTTAGTGACTAGTGTAACCGAATGGAATCTAAGTTTGTCTTTCGACTTTACATGCGCACCGGTGGCCATCTGAGAATTTCGTGCTCTTGTGGGGCATATTTCCCCTCCCAGCTTTACCTCATGATCCATTCAACCGATTGCAACAAACTTGTGTGGGGAAAAATTCTGCAAGGTGTTCTCATCACGGCCTTAAACTGAATGACTCACGTCAGATCAGCCATGATGAAACGAGACCAAACGGGAGGAACTGATCGCAGCCGAGTAGCCTTTCATGTAGCAAAAGAGAGCACCTCATCGTTTGCCGTCCTCGCTGCCATCGTAGTAGCATAGCAGTCTAGTATAGCATTGCACTCCGCCACTGGTGGATCTGGCGGAGGACGGAGGGGCTGGCTTCGGGGACATGGTCCCCTTTCATTGGAAAAGGGGCCAATATGTGTTTTTGCTCCTCCCCTTTCGGACGGAAAAGTGCACTTTGTTTCGTTGTCGAAACGCATTTGTAATGCATGCCAATTTTCGAAAACGGCGAAACAAAGTTGCTGAAATCCAGGGAAAAATCTACATTTAGGGGGTAAGTTGTGTTACACGATGGAGATTTGCCTCCCACAAGCATATGCCATGGATTAATCCTTGTGGCCAGCTAATCATGCGTTGATAGGGATCTGGTTTTCGAACAGATTGATTGTTGTAGTCAGCGACTGTTCTTCTTCTGATGTCAAGGTCAAGTCGGCAAGAGGCCAAACATTGCCAGGCTGTATTGCGCTCCTAGTGTCGAAAATGATGTTTGATTACGAGAGACCAGAGTTCTGATAATTGATAATGGTAACAATATATGCCATTATTGGAAATCATACTACATTATTATGGTAAAAATATTACCATTGTCAGGGACAAAAATCACTCTAAAACCAGACTGACGCCGCTTTGTCTGTGGATCCTGCAGAAGGCACGTACAGTTAGCCACGTGACTTTTGATACTTTCGTGGGCGTTTTCCTTCCAGAGTACATGGATCACACGGCGTGATCCATGATGATCCATGAAGGCCACAATTTTCAATGACCAGGCAAAAGCATTAAATGTGAAACCCAACGTGACCTAGAAAGGTCACTAAAGTTTGAAACCCGACATGCTGTCAAGAATATGGTCAAACTTTCCTGTATCGGAAACTACCTCTTTATCTCGTCAAACTCCTGAGAATGAAGCGAAACTGTGATCATATCTAGAGATATGGCTTGCAAGCCATTGAGAACGACGGCACAACTCGGCTAAGGCGACCTAACGCAAACTTTGAATTTCTGATTCTGGTCGTTCGCTGGCACTCGAAGAAAAACCTCATGGGGGGGACAAGATTGCCCACTGTCTCGCGTGGGTTAAGACTTACGTGTGATTTAGATTATGGTCTAGTCGATCCTCCGACATGACTTCAGTGTGAGAACTGAATGTGACTTTTGGCCCTGATTGCCCACCATTTGTGGCTTTTATTGGAGGCTGACCCAACACCCGGATATCTGGTACAGGGGGTGTAAGCCAAACAAAACATTTGCTTTACTGGCCAAGTCAGATTGCAGAAAGTCCCATTTGTCCTCTGCACTGAAGTCATCAGATGCAAGTTCTTAAAAATGACAACGGGTGTTTATAAAAACGGCGTCATACCGTTTTATTTCACATTCTTCGCATTTCCCAATTTTATCATTCCAACTGGGATAAGCGCTCTATATCAGCCGGCAGCTGCTGGTTATCTGTCACCGTTTAGTTCAGGTTATTTTCAAGCAGTCCAGACTGGTGGCTTCATATTCGTTTGAAGTAATATGATCAGCTAAAGGCAGAACAAACATCCAGAAAAACAGTCACAGGACCATTACCAGTGGTAAGTACAAATGGCGAGTTGCGGAAAGCAGCCCGCAGGTAGGTAAAATGAACAGTCATCGTCTCGCGAGCGCCGCCAGGATGCGAATTATCGCTGCGCACCAGTTCAGGTCCTGACGGCCGCTGGCATGCGTTTCCAGGATGATGCAACGCGGTAGGAAAGCAAGCGGCTGCAATCAGGCCGGTCGGAAATTTAGAAGCCGAAATGATCCGGCCAAAGAAGCGCGAGTCTGCCATTAGGAAATGGTAACTCGGCGCGTCAAAAGAGATTTGGCAATCTCCGTAGTCTGGATCTTTCCCTTTCTGAAGCCCCGGAGCTCGCTATGTATTTCATATCCGCCCCTCCCTCTCCTTTTTACACGCTTTCTCTCTCCCCTCCCTGTTGCACATCTTTCGACATATTATTATCTGCCATTCCCAGATCTCAGATCTCACCACCGCCACTGAGTAATGAAGAGTCATATCATCACCGCTGCCAACCAGTTGAACAATTGGCACATATCACGTCGATTTTCGAGGCCGTGTGGCACTGTCCACCAGAGTAAAACACAGCTGTTTTTAGCGGAAGCGCAGCAGCAATGCCAACCTCTGGTCCTTAAATCTGAGGTAACGTCAGGTTACCGGAAATCATTGAAGATCATCAGGCAATCGGATGTCACCGAATGTCGCCTGAGATCTAAAGCCATACCAACTCACCAGAAGTCGCCGTAGATCACCAGAGGTGACGTGGTTTTATACGAGGCCATGTCGCGTGGCAATGCCAGGCAGGTGGTGGGCGCCTGGTGCGGGACGGCCGGCCGGCCGTGCTCGGCGCCGCTGGACCGTGGCCGAGAACAGATGGGATCGGGCGCCGCCCATGGACGTCGCTCGACCGTCGCCGGCCGGGCGTGGCCGCCCTGCGGTGGCCGCTCACGGGTCTAAACCCTGGACCACGCAGATTATAGCGTGACACGGGCCGATTTTTCACAATCCGATCCGATGCGTATCATCTTCACTCTGTCCATATCCAAGCCAAATCCGTGCCAAAGGGAAACATCCATCCGTATCCAATCCGTTTAATAAAGCTGTCGATAAAAAATCAAATTCTGGCGAATTTAGCTACAAATAAACCCATGTTATGTCAAGTAAGCACAATTAAACTGTCTTTATGTTTTGATACAGAAATAACAAAAACTTCAATGGCAAGAGCAACTCTGAGAGGAAATTAAGTAAGCATTTTTAAGTCAGTAAGCACTTTTAAGTGAGCATTTGTAAAAAAGTAAGCACAATTAAATTGTCTTCATGTTTTGATACAGAAATAACAAAATTTCAATGACAAGAGCAACTTTGAGAGGAAATTACATGCATTCAGTGTAGCAGAGCTTTGGGTAACAAAAAACATGTCACCAAAGTTTGCATTGCATACTTAACACAGACCTATAAAGAAGAGGAAACTGAGACAGTCGTAGTAGTCTGGCACTTTAGCTACACACAAAAGCCAAGCTATTACCTGAAACATACCCAGAATGAGATGGTACCGAGACTCTATATAGCTCTGAGCCAAAGAGGCTGTGTGTCCTAACCTAGAAACAAACAATAGGTTTTCACCTGTTTTGCCATTTGGAAGCACACTTATTCTATACACATTCCATGTCCTCGCTGGCTGCACAGCTTTCTTGACCAGTGAGCTTCGGTTTGAAGATGGCAGTAGAAAGGGGCAGTTTTCCCTTGTTTAGCAATTCATGTAATCGGCACAACTTCAGCGATGGGCAATTCGCCAACGGACTTCTCCCACAAACTCTATTATAACAAAAGCCATATGATCTTATTCTTCCCCAACCGATCCTCACGCTTCAAAATGCTTAAGGCACTGCTAGCTGGTACCGCCACCACCCAACTCCGGAAGAACCCCCGGATGTACATACACTCAACGTTACTCGATATCGGCCTTGCTCAACACCGGCTTCACACCGACAAAACGAATTTGAATTCGCCCCACTACCCCTGGAAACTTTGCAAAAGACGAGTGAATAATATATCACCTGGAAATGATTATTCCAGAACGAGCACAATTTTACCACCTCAAATTTAAGTCTCAAATTTAAGTCCATCCATGGCTAATTCTGTTATACACATAATTTTGTTTTATACATATCTGTTAATTCAACGACTAGATAAAATCGTTAAGTAGTGTTTGTAAAATTCAACTCCTCGCACACTACACAGATTATGGTGTTAGGCCAAGGCGAGTCCGTTAGGCCAAGGCTGAAATGGAGAGGGGGTGGAATATGTTAATTTGATCCATAAAGTAAGTATATATCTCAACAGATGAAACTTTGTGGAGCGCTATGTGTACTACGTGTGAGCATGGAATATTAAGTGATCGGCTGATGGGCGTCTCGCATAAAAACGCTGCAAATAAGGCAAATTTACCCAGCGGTATTGGAAGAACAACAAAGGAAAAATCTCTGGCGAGACCTGGGCAACTGGTAAGTTGAGCAGATAGTTAAGTAGCTCGATGCCTACCTGACTTTTGGTAATTAGCCAGCTCTTAGTGATAACATTTAATTGGCGCAGAAATCTGTCAGGGTTATATGGATAGTGGACTGATTAATCTTGACATATACAGTATAATCCATCGTTATTCCTGAAACAGATATCTGGCCTTAAAGCAAGGCATACAAAATCGGTTATCTTGTCTCCCTAAATGATGAAGTTGGTCCAGTTTTCTGTGACTGAAATACATTTCTCCTTTGCATCCTATTGTGTTGAATTGTATGACAATCTGTCTTTGGAATGAATTATTAAGATGTGGGCTTGGTTGAATTGTTGGATGGGCTGTTTTTGTCGACGCCATTGTGTGAATTATCCAATTTTTCTTATTTTTCCTTGTACAGAGTGGCCATTCTCCCTCCAGCTAAAATGAAAAAAAAACAGACTAATTAAGAAATAGATTATAGCACTATGATTTCCCTGGTTAATGCATTTTGCACACATGGTTTTTATGCACTTATCTGTGCATTATACGATAGCAAAACTACAAACATTCAGGGTTATATGTAATGGTAAACAAATCCACATGCCAACCACAAAGATGGCGGCGCTCATACCGCGCTGCCCAATACCAGCCAATGGCATCAGCCGATCTCCCCTTCTATATCTATGGATACCACAAGCCCGATTTTTACGTAGGCTGTTTGGAACAATCACATCTTTCCGGTGCCAAAAATCGTGACATTTCGTCATGAACAACCTCCATATCATAGATTCAAACTTGGTTCAAAAACATGGTACTCACCCGTTATCTGCAATGCTGCCACGTTTACTGAGGCTGCCACAGTCCTGTCTGAGCCTGAGTTCGCTGCATTTAATTCAGGTTGTGGCAAAAAGTGTACCTTGATTGAGAACTAACAGAAGTATTGGCCGCAAAGCAAATTTGTAGCAGTTACGGGAACATGCGATTAGCAGAGATGCGTAGCATTGGATTACAGGACTGAAGGTTCTGGATTACATTCCCCATTATTTGGAAATATTCATTTGCATATGTTTTTGAATATTTTGTATCGACGTGACCGACCTGAAAGACGCGACTTGGGCATCATTCGCTGTCCCCTGAGGTGTGGCAGTCACCTGAAACCATTTAACTAAAGGCACTGTGCCACGGTGCCAGCCACGTTCGGTCATCTAGTGCCCGAGATGAATCCCATAACAGAGATGGTAAAGGCGCCCGAGCAGGTCGCGATTACCAGTCGCGAGTCTGAAATACCGCCGGTTTTGAAAGGGCTGGGTGACTTTATATGGGCACAGAGCACCATTACTGACCGGCGCCAGGCTACAGGGTAACCGATTTTCTGATTTCATGCAGGGCGATTCAGACGATAATCGAGCAGAGCAAGTTGTAGCGTTCAGGATGCCGAGGGCGCGGCGCGCACTTCAGTTTCGGCCGACTCCGCCTCTGTGAGGCCGGCAAATTGCCTGGAACGTCAGCGTCACCTTTCGTGCGGTCCCAGCCGGCGTGCCTGTGTCGTTGCGGATCGTGGGTCGGCTGTGGCCTGTGGCCGGAGCTCGGCCTGCGAGGTCGGCACCGGATGGAGATGAGCTGGCGAGTCTTGGCCGTTCCGGACCCTGGAGAGCAGCCGGTTCGGGTTTTTGTTGACAGCGCTCCGGCTGCAGCGTCCGGAATTCGCGCTCAGACCCAGCCGAGCATCAACAGAGCAGGTACACTGGCTGCACGCCCGCAACCTAGCACGCGATAAGTATGCTCAAATTATGGTGCTCGCATGGTTTCGCACCATGCAAGGAGGCAGTCTGTGCAAAGGAAGGAAGGTTCACACCAATGAGAATTACCGTCAAACACGAGCACTGAAGACTGTTATCAGAAGCCAGACACCCTAAGTTGGATTGACTGGATACGACATGCAAGCGATATGTGAAATCCCCTCCCCACACACACACATTCACACAACGACATGAGGCCACACTTCGCTACATCTACTTCACGATAGCGTTGCGACTTGCTCTATTTAATCGCTAAGTTACAATAAGTTGCCGGAAAATCGGCAAACAACAAACAGCTCCCCGTCAAACCAACGTCTTGGCAAATTTAAGGCAACGCTTAGTAAGAACCTTCAAACGACCGAGACAACAATCGGTTTTACCGTGTGACGGTGATTCTTAAAAAGGTAATGAATGTTAACCATTAATAAATGAGCTTGATTAAAAACAATGGTGCATTTATTGCCCTTTTCGAGAGTTGTTATGCTTTTCAAGCATAGAAGATAAAACATCATGGTTTGGACATTAATTGTTTTGAAATCTGACATCAGGCGTACGTTGATTTATGAAAAAAAATCTTGCTTTAACATGGTTCTGGCCGAAGAAGTTTAAGGAGTATTTCCACAAACACGCATAGTCCTTCAATTTCCCCACAGAACTGACCTCGCAACAGCTGCGCGATATATCAAGAACTGAAACCGGCTTGACAAGTCTAGCTGAGGCACGCGTTCAGCCTTATTTTGGGCCCGTTGTTTTCGACTGGATCCGTCTCAGACTGGGTGCATGCTGTAAAAACTCGGCTCGTTGTACATTCACAAGGTCTCTTCTCCATATTCCCGCATGCCTCGTTAGGATGAGACAATAGCAAAGCGCCGACCGAGCGTAAAAGTGAATCGTCCAGCAGTAAACGTTAACAGGCCGCAGCAGATACGTCCCTTGTTGTTTAAATGGTTTCAAAAGCACCAAAACGCAGGAATTCTTCTTGTTCCTTACATCTGTATACAATTTATGACGTCGAAGTTCAAAGGCGTGTCGTATCAAACGCTTGTAAACACTCGCATTGGTGGGAAACAAAATTTACGCACCTCTCGCGTTTTTTTTTGTCAAATGTCTTCCGCGATACCAAATTTAGAACGTTGAAATTTTGACAGGCTTGTTTCGTGCTTCTCGCACGTTTTTTTTAAATGCAGTCCATTGCATTTCCATCACGACAGAGCGAGATCGGGAGGTCAGGAGCGCGGCCGATCCATCGGCGGCGGTCTGACAGAAGGACTGGGCACATACAGTGCGTATGCAAGGGCGTACATCGGGGAGATACCATCAGGTCATGGCATGCCCCGTCGGTAATGCCGTTTACTGGCTAAATAGGGCGCCGAACCTGAACTTAGGCTCTCGAGGCTTCAAGGGCGATTCATGAGACCTAAAAATGTCCCGAGGATGGGAAGAAAATCAACCATTGAACGCAATTTAATGGTCATGAAGATCCGTGGGCACCCCAAATCCCGGAGAGTCTCCTCGAGCTCAGAGATCTCCTACGGTTAGTAAATATCTCCTTTTCTATGGTTAAACGGATGCCCTGAAGAATAAAAAGGGCGACACAAACCCTGGGGGACGCCCCTGAAGGCTGAAAGGACGCCCCTGTGTTCCAAAAACATGTCCCGATGTCTTGCAGGACGCTGCGAAAAAGGCGTCACAAACGCTGGGATTGAAGGGGCACCTCCCGAGGGCTCATTTTGGCACCCCGTAGCCCATGTCTCTAGGGACAGAATGACACCCTTGACAATAAAAGGGCGCCTCAGACATTCGAGAGGCGCCCCCGACGACTCAAACGGCACCCTTATGGCTCTAAAGGGCGCGCCTGAGGCTTGAAGATACGGGCCGAGGGCTAGAACGACGTCCTGAACAATGAAAAGGCGCCTCAAAGCCTAGAAAGACGTCCCGGGGGCTCAAGCGGCGCCGCTGGCGTCTAAAATATGTTCCGGGTTTAGAAGGACGCTCTAAAAAAGAAGGTCGTCCCCAGAGCGTAAGGGGCGCCCCTGAGGGCTCAAAGGATCTGATATATATATATATATATATATATATATATATATATATATATATATATATATATATGGCATATGTCTATATGGTATATATGACATATATCATATATATGAGATGTGAGACTTTGTCAAAGCCCGTATCGTCTGGGAATACGGCCTGAGGTTTGGAACTACACCCTGAAGAATAAAGGGCGTTCAAACCAGGGAGGCATTCCTGAGAAATCAGAGAACGTCCCTGAGGCCTTAAAATATGTTTCGAGGACTAGAAAGACTTCCTAAAGAATCTGGTCGTTCTAACACCTGCAGGGGCGCCTCCAATGGCTCAAAAGGTTCCCCCTGACATAGGAAAAGTGTCCCAAGGGCTAGAAAAAACGCCCTCAAGAACAGCAACGCTCCCAAACCCCTGGAGGGCCGCCCCTTAGACTTCCAACAGTGCCCCTGCGTCCCGATGGCTAGAAGGACGCTCTAAAGAACAAAGAGACCCCAGACTTTTGAGGGGCGCCTCCGAGTGCTCAAAGGGTGCCCCTGTGATCTAAAATGCAGCCATGTCTGCTTGATCTATGAATATATAATCTGCATATGTGATCACTGTCGAGCACCGTTATCAGCGTCTGTTTCTGCGCTGGATGACTGATGCGTCGGAGAGTTTTTTTTTCAGCCGAGTCCTCAGTGTAAAGGTGTCATTGCATCACCGACGGTTAATGGTTACCGAGGTGCCATTTAAATCTATTTTAACCAGGCCCCGGCTGAGGGGGGGGACGTGGGAGCGCTTGACGGCCACTACCCTGAAGGTTTCAAAGGTTACGAGAGTACAAACAAACGCACCTCCACGGAATTTTGTTCATCTATAGCTTGGCCATTTTTACATCTTGTGACGAATTTTAGACCCCAGGCTGAGTCAGGTGTTTGACCTAGGTTAGGTCAAGTGGGCCTATGTCCGGAGAAGTTAAACGTTCTGTAACTTTGTCGAAATACATCAGATCACAACAAAAACTTCATCAACATAGACAATAAAACCCCCGCCTGGGGCTGCCCAAAAGGTGGCCCCCTTGTTATTTCAGGATCTTATCGTTTGATCTGAACTGGTCTACCACCGATCGATAGCCCTGAGTCTTGCGATGAAAAATAGTATGTTAACCCTGGTAACATAACTAATCATGTCACAGGTCACTAAAACGCATAACACGACGTCGGAAAACTGACAGCAGTTCGTACTTCATGTCATCGGCAATACTGGCATTAGAGACCTAAGCTGGGTGTGAGACGAAAATTCACGATTTTCTTCATCAGAGACATGCCTTAATGTCAAATAAATGCCGGGCCAAGGTCAACCTGGGTCAGGTGAAACATTGGTCTTACTTTACCTATCAAAGATCGATACTTACTCTCAGCCGTTTTGATCCACACCATAAAGAGCTGAAGCGAAGACCTGATAGCAAGGTCAGATAAGGTTGCATTATTTTTCCTGCCAAAGAGCAATAATTACTTGCTGGGATTCTTAACCGAATCAAGTACACAACTGAAGTGATATCTACTGATGATCAGATCTGCTCTGTTTGCTCTTCATGTGGTCAAGATCAAGACGGATCAGGACAAACAGTCATTTTCGTTTTTCCGCCTATAGACAATAAACCTTTCTGTTGCTACTGAACGATCTTCCACAAACAATGTTGTATATCATTTCCTTTTGACATCCACCTATGACGTTACCTGACATGGCCTCGCGATGCATTTAGTGAACCTTGCTTAACCCTATTCCCGGCAGGGGGCTGAATCCGCTCCCTCGGATTTTTTGCTTGCCAATTTCAAGCTTTTTAGCGCAGCCTCACAAAACTTGGTGACTTTTCCTAGCTTTTCTTTCTACGTACCATGACAAAATTTCAAAATTCTGTTTGGCTCAGGGGTGGAGCCAGGCAACGTTTTTAGGAGGCAACTCAGGCCATTTTTGGCCATGTTAAGAGTAAAAGGAAAATGTCTGCCAAAAACAGTATTTTTAAGATAAAACTTAAGACTTTATATGGATGTCCAGCTAAACAGTTGGACAATGTGCGGATATAATTTTGTTTATCTGAGGCCACTTTACAAGGTCAGGTCAATGTCAAAAGTCAAAATTTGGTTTTATTGCAATGATTTCGGCGCTGTTTTTTTAAATACCAAACCCGGAGTACATGTGACGTGGAATGGTGCCCTCTACTTGTGTATAAAGTTTCAGCTTGATATCAGGTCGGGTTACGGAGATATGACCTAAAATGTCAGTGCGCGTATGCCATTTCACAATTGCCATAAAACGGAGTTTCTGAAATAGAATGAATTCAAACAATTGAAAACGTTTACAGAAAATATTAAATGCATACGAGATCATTCCAAACGACCCCAAGGTCACTGGAGGTCATTTAAGGTCAAAGGTCACAAGTTGATCTGAGGAGCATATGACCATGCCAGTTCCCCCTTTTTCATCTCCCTGGCACCGCCTATGCTAACATTATACAAACATTGTGATAAGATTTTTGCTTTTTTAGCATAGCATGACTAGCAGAAGCCAAAAAAGTATTTTTACCTTTTTTGTTCATTCAGTTGTTGGAAAACTAATCCTCCTATTTCTGAAACCCTGTGAACGCCCATGAATTTTCTCAAAATTTCAGATTTGTGTACCCATGGTAAAAGCCCTATCCATAATCTCTCGATTCATGCCAGTTTCATTGAAATGGGTCAATAAACAACGGAGTTATAAGAAGTCCAAAAGTACTCCCCATTTTGACATTCTTGTTCCCCTGCATCCACAAATTTCGAAATTTTGAAAATTTCTTTTTATAAAAATGTAGTTCACGTTACGGTAAATCGATTGCCGTTTGTTGCGATGAAATCCAACGTGTAGTTCTCGAGATCTCAGGGGGGGGGCTGAATCCGCCCCCCTGCCGGGAATCGACCATACCGTCTAGCCCTCCGGGAATAGGGTTAATACCTCCCAAAGATCTAACCACTATTGCTGACGTCAACATGCTGCACACCATTTTAAGATCGCAGCAGCCTTCGTATCTATTTAAGAGTTTGTCTTACAATAAGGACCACGTCTGTCGCGTCACCAGTCAAACATGTTGCATGTGCCCCGTGCTATCAGCACCTTCGGCCAGCGCACTTTGATATACCGAACTTGAGCATAACACCCGTGTCATAAGGACCGTTTCATGCGCGTACCATTTATCTTGTCTGACCATTTATTTTGTATGACGCAGGCCACAGAATAGTCTTTTTAGTGGATGAGACCCGCTGTTTGCAAATACAACACAATAAATACAATGGGCCACATGGCAAGAAGGGCCTCGGAGTCAGCGTGCCCCCTTTTTCGCCAGCGAAGTTCTTGACTGCGCACCTATTCGACAGTACAGGGACGGCTGATATGACCCTCCCCCTATTTCCGCATCTCATGCGATAGAGCTACGAAATGGAAAGGAACGGGGACTCTTTTAGCTACATAATCATACCCCGTCTGGTCTTTTACAGATCATATAATGATCTTATAGCTAAAATCAGAGAGGTTATACCGGTGGATTCTGGATTTCATTGGATTTCATGGGACGTAACCAACAGGGTTTTAACAGGCCAAAAACAACTTGTTAAGATACTGCCCATACATTTTTCGACAATTCGTAAACAAGTCCAAGACTCAACTATGCAAAATGTCAGAGCTATCAGAGCAGTCGTCCTGGGGAACCTTGCGAAAAACCTTTGGGAGGGGATAGGGCGCAATAACCCCAAGATTCGACGTCAAGGTTCGATGTCATGCAAAGGTTACCATTTATTGAGCCGCCACCTGTTTTTAGCGGCAAGGTCTACTGCAAAAGCAATTATAGCAC
The DNA here is from genome assembly GCA_030062745.1 of Capitulum mitella. Taxonomy (NCBI): domain Eukaryota; kingdom Metazoa; phylum Arthropoda; class Thecostraca; order Pollicipedomorpha; family Pollicipedidae; genus Capitulum; species Capitulum mitella. The sequence continues at coordinate 19,341,354 of CP099847.1, read as the reverse complement.
GGAAAATCATCACTAATATACAATCATAGCGCAACAGCGCTAGTGCAGACAACACGACACATCACAACAGAACTAATACAGTCTGTCATAGCAACAGCAAGTCATGATAAGCACAGTCATAGCACGTCAAACCTGCAACATAGCAGTCATCACTCACAGCGGTTTCTCCTTAATGGCCTCCTTGACAATCTCACATTATTGTAGATACCAACCGGATAATCAGAAGGTATAAATGTCGCACCTTAAAATCGCAATACATCCAGCCATTGGATTTGAGTACGAATACGTTAGCTGGCAAAAGAGCGTTTCAAACGATAAAAGTGGAAACTGGAAACTAGTGTAGAACCGAAATAATAAACAGGAAGATAAAAATCGTCCAGTCAGGACGCTTCCAGCAACAATAAAAAACTGGGCGTTCTTGGAGACGATTTATCCTAGCCAGCATGTGCGGTCACGTTCCCTACGACCAAGGAAAAAATGGTATTCTGCGGGCGGATTTTCCACCAAGCTGGATCTGGGCTGAGGTTTTTGCTCCGATGGCGTAGTACCAGAACTTGTCGTGGCAAGTCTTTGTTCTCCTGACGCACTCAAAATCCTGTCTTCGTCATGTCAATGACGCCTGGCAAACGCAGAGCATGAAGGCCACGTTGACCCGTCACCGTATAAAAGGCAGCATCGAACAGAGCTTCAATCAATGATCGGGTGTTGGCGCTGTTGAACACTTCACAGGACTGCAGGCATGAACTTCAAGATTCTGGTAAGCAGTGGTTATTTGAGCGCTCGCATGGACCGTTGAAACACACAAAAGCAGTAGAACGATGCCTGCTGAGCGCAGCGCCCCGTTGCTGAGGCGTCCCAGACGGTTTTTCCTAGTCCGCCAATTCCATCTCCGATCTACGCAATAAACCTTACATTCTTTCCCATCCTTGCCTTCACTCCCGTCCCCTTCTACCTCCTATTGATTCCGTTTGTTGTTTCATTGCGACAGGTATGTGAATAGCCTTGCTGTACTCTGGATGTATCTGTAAGTAAATACCAGTGCAGACGATTAGTTACAGGTTTCCCTAATTCTTAACGACTTAGTTGTGCTGATAGGGGAAAAAAATGTTATAACTTCTCATTCTATAACACAATCTTGCGATATTTTAGTATATGAGCCTATGAAACCTCTTACGTCGTGTCATCGATAAGCATTAAAAAAACAACATCAGAGATACAAATAAGATATTTTCGTGTGGATCTCTAACGCGAATTTTTAAGCAGTCTTGCAACAATGATTTTCATAGAACGGGTCTCGAGACTGGGACACACAAACACAAATTGCAAATTAGCTGCCCGTGCATGAACAATGTCAACTGTCATGTTACACGGTTCATAAACCTCGTAAAGGTTCGGATCAGATTTATAAAAGACTATGACATTTCGATTCGTGGCTCAAAAACAATGTGGAAACAAGATTTGTTTTCAAGAGGTGGATGAGCCCGCCTGATGAAAGCCAGACATTACACTCCTCCGGTAAGACAATTAAGCCTTCGTCGGCTGAGGGCTGATTTCCAGGATAAGCCTGCCGAGATTATTATGATAGCAGCACGACTTAGTCAGTCTCCTGTTTCAGTCTCCTTCTTTGTGTGATGGTATCATCAGACTGTAATATCCCGCCTTCAGAAGGAGTTTGACGATTTTCCTTACGGCAGGAATCGTACCTCCGCACCAGACCTCCCTCAGGGCTCCAACAGGCGTGCTAACTCATGCGTTCCGTTTCAGCTCGTGTTCCTGGTGGCCATGGTCGCTGTCGCTTCAGCTGGCCGTGGCTACGGTCGCCGCTACGGTGGCTACGGCGGCTACGGCGGATATAGGCGCGGCGGCTACGGCGGATATGGGCGCCGCTACGGCGGCTATGGCGGCTACAAACGTGGCTACGGCGGCTACGGATACGGCCGTTAATAGGGCTAAAGCCACCGCTTGGTTGCCCTTGCTACCTGTCGTTCCAACTCCCCGCCACCTGTCCCTGTCAGTGAAGTGCTGCTATGATACATCCCGTCTCTGTTTTTGCTGAAATACATTATCCTACTGAAAGCACGTTCTTTTGTCACGAGTGTCAAAACGCCAGAACGACTGACCGGCCGGGCGCCGTGAATGTTTGGGAAGTCCTTTCCGTTTGCACAGGGATCCATGTTCCGGTGGTGTCTGTGGAAACGCTCATTTACTGTTCGCACGTGAAATACGGCCAGTGCTCCGCCAAGGTGCTGACCTCAATGCCAAAGGCCCAGTGCTCAGCTACAAAAAGGACAAAATGATCGGAATAGACTTAATCCTGGGTAGCTCACTTAACACTCACAAGCGTGGCCGGTCAAATATAAAGCGCTCAGGCGGGGGCCAGTTTGAATCACCCTCCCCGTTCTCAACAACGAAGCTGACGAGGTAGATGCTTCCCAAAAGAAACCCTCTTGTTTAGACGTGTGATATTTCTAGTGCTTGATGTTTTAAGTCAAATGAGGCCAAAGAGGGTCAGATAGACTTGATCACACCGCAAAAACTGTTAGTCGCAGCGCCAAGATGTCTTGCACCACTTTTGTAGGGCACGGAAAACTGCCATAAATACTGCATAATTTCGGACGATTGGATCAGTACTTATGCAGAACTTGAAGTGCGGTGGGGTTGAATGTATTATTACGCATAACGAGAGAGAAGGTTTTAGGTGTTTTCTAATATGCGGCGAACTGAATGTTTTGGTTTGTCTGAACGGGTTTGATGTTTTTCGTGACTTTGTCCCGGATAGCTTTTTCGTCTTTTTCCATGAGGGTGTTAAGGCATTTTGGCAGAGGATGTAGATGTCAATGGTAGTGTCGATGGCAGTGTCACGTTTGTCCTGATCGGCACGACAGAAGATTTTTTTTAAATTCAGCATGGTTTACGAGACGGTGCCAAAATCACTGCCACTGGAACTGCGGAGGGTGCGACAAATACCGTTCAACAATAGCTATAGCAAGAATGATTTTGGCACCATCTCGCAAACCATGCTTGATAAGTACTTTTGTCGTACCGACGAGGACGCACATGACACGGCCACCATCACTGGCAATGACTTCCCTATCCTCTACCAAAATACCTTAACACCTGCCTGCAAAAAAATGACGAAAACGCTATCCGAAGCATAGCTGCAGCAATATTGCGGAGGGGATACCGGGCCTATGATTCGCATCGGAACAGGCCAGCGAGAGCGACATAATTGAGGCGTGCCGTTTTTCGAGTCAGCCGGGAGCTCAGAGCTCCCGACGAGAGCATGACCAACGCATCGGTAGCGTTTCCTGGCCGACCGTGCCGTCCATTCGTCCTCCTTCCCTCGCCCTTCTATCGGAGTGTTGCATAACGGCCGCCAAGGCATCATGGTGCGGGGCGCCGGGAGGGCGAGGTCCTCTGGACGGCAGTCTGGATGGTTTCCGGGACCGGCTGCTATTTCGCGCCTGGTGAGGGCGGTCGCCCGGGCTCCAGCAGTCACGTGACCAGCCCACTGAGACCCACCACTCTCAAGGAGCCCCAGTCGCGGAAACCGGCCACCCTCCGGCCAGCAGGCGGCCACGACGCCGTGACGCCGACGCCAGTCACACATACTGCAGCCACACGGCGACGGCCAATCGACCTCGAACAAATGGCCTTTCCAGTGGCTTTGCCAGAACAAGGACCTGTTGCCAATGCCCATACCCAAGGAACTTTTGTTTGATTGTGCACCTCTGATCCGCGATCGATATCAGTGGTATTTATGTTTGACAGCACGCTTTTATGCATCTGTTGTAAAACATAAGTGCTACTGCATGCGCTTTGCAAAGGCGGCTCTATGATCCAGCACGGTCCGGATGCTTGGTCCCTCTCGGCGGGAAAAATAGAAGAAGATGAGATTAGGAAAATCGCGGAGAGAGAAGTCCGCCTGCCATTAGCATCTGATGCATGTTCTACCTTCCAGCCCACCCCTCCCCCTTCCCGTTCAGAAATGTCATGGGCGTACTCTTTCGCAATGCAAATCATCACGGAAAATAATTTTAGTCGTAAAACAATGTTTTACCAATATATTTATATCGCAGTGCGTCCTCACTGTGGAAATGGTGATCCTATTCACAGCATATTCATAGTTTGCACTGTGCAGGGATTCGAAAATATCACCGATCACGTTACCATTGCTGTTCGCTACCCAGACGAAACGCCCATGTATTGCTCCACTATAGCAGGCACTCCAAGACCTCACGTTCTTGTACCTCAGCCGCTCCAGTTGGGTTCTTGCCTGCTGTGTACTGGTAACAAGGAAACACCTGCAGACGTTCCAAACCAGTGACTCAACAGAAGTGTGCTGTTAGAGTAGTACATCAGGACAATATCGCTTTCCGACCATAAAGTGCTTTTTAAAATGAAACATACCTTCACACGGCCCCCACCGAAGTTAGCTGACGGCGCAAGCGCTCCATGGCGTACTTTTCCCATGAGCCCATAGGGTTTGCATGTTAAATGACTCATATTCGCAGAACTATATCTCAGCTCCCCATCAGCAGATTGCAGTCAGTGTCGCACCATATGATAGTTCGTTTCATTGCTTTTCTGGCGATCTTAGTAGCTTTTTTCGTCACATGAGCCAAATTCCTATAGCGTACCAGGTGCAAACATGCTTGAACCGGATTTTCCTGTTTTCTGAGGTTTGCCGAATTACTGGTCAGTCGCATTAGCGCAGTCGATAAATGCTCCGGAGCGTAAGATCTCAGACAAGGCGTCCTTTTCGGACTGTGTATAAGACGTCTTTTTAACGGATTTCGGTGGTAGTCGACCTAACTATGTATTTCTTTCTACATTTCCTTGAGAGTGCGATATAACTACAATTGCATGGCATGTTGCCAGGACGACAATAAGGATCTTTCAGACGAAGTTTTCGGATGCTGAGCATTGTGAGGTCACATACTGATTTACACTGCTCTTCCATGCAATTCAGAATGAGCTTTTTCAAACACTGTCTTATCGTGTTTTAGTCTTCTCATGACTTCATTCCAATTATCTTGTTTCAGCACATAATAATGCATGAAGGGTTGCTGGTATTCGTTATATGCCTATACCCCGTTTTTTCACATTATTTAAAAGAACTATGAAGTGAAAGTGACTGAAGTTTATTGTTCAACACGTGTTTTTCTTGGTGTGCATTTGGGCCAGTTTTGCAACGCTAACATAACACAACAACATATTTAATGCAATATAAGTTATAATATATATATATATATATGCACATAATTTAATGGAATATATGAATATAACAATAATAATAACAATTACAAGGTCACAAAGACAGCCACGGATGAGAGATGAAATATATTAAAGTGGGAAACACTTAGAGTAACAAGAAAAAGCAAGCAATAATAATACGAAAATAACAGCAATAATAATACCAATGAAATAATGCTGACAGTTAATGCTATTTATCTAAGCTTCAGCCTAACAACGACCAGGTGTAAGATAACATGCTAGTCACATATATAAGGCAGTCGCTTCGAACATACTCAAGGAAGAGTAAAACCATGACCAAAAGACAGCAAAAGATAAATATATGGTAAAAACTAGAATACAGTCTCTTGTATACATGGTACTGACTGTAAAACTGCTCCGTGACAAGTAACAACACCATGACATGATAAGCACAGGAATAAAACTAAAAAATGTCCTGTGTGCAAGGTGCCCACTGCAAAACTTTTGCAGGGCAATAGCGAGACTAGAGCGCGGTAAGAAAAAAAATGCATGGCAAAAACTAAGCAGATCCTTTCATGAAATCATGTTGCCAGTATCAAATATACCGCGGCTAAAGGATCCACCGTCATGGAAACATCTGCGTCATCTTTCCTTGAAAGTAGAGATACCAAATTCTAGATGGAACCAAGGCCCTATATATACTCTAGGTGGTCAAAACCTAACGACCGTTTTCACAATGGGAAAATTCCACTACTAAAATTTCCATTTTAGTAGTATTGGAAATTTTAGTAGTAAAGTGGAAATTTTGGTATAAATATTTGAAATGAGATATGTTTTAAATAGTTGCTGAACAGAATAAGAAATATGACATTTTTTCACACAAACAAAAATAAATCCTTTTTCCAAACAAGAAAATTACTTACTTTGTCCCACAAAACAACTTATTGCCAGATAACTGAGGTCTGGCTGCGGACGAACATGTCCTGAAATCACTTCCATCTTATCCGATCCGAGAAACCCAACGGTGGCAACGGTGCGCAATGTTGTGCGTTCAACACCAGTAGACGGACATGGCTCATGTGAGACATTATTGACTAGCGATCAGCTGTGATCGCAACAGCCAATCAGATGCGTCCGCCTGTGGTCGCCCGTGACATTCAAGTGCGCCCGAGCCTCTGGAAATTTTAGTCGAAGAATCCTACCATGAAAATTCCGATGCGACGGGTCGGACATTTCCGTTTTCTCTTCCGAAATTTCCAATTCAGAAAAGTGTCGATTTCGGTAGTTTTGAATGCGCTGAATCCAATGGTGCTCCTCATTTGCGGCAAACCTAGCTACTTTTCTTGTTTCAAGCTTCTAAACATTGGAAATTTCGCGCATTTCCACATTGTGAAAACGGTCAACATTTCTCAAATATTTCATCCATGCAACTATGACAGATACGGCTTGCCACACAAAATTTATCAAAAAACATAACCACATTAGTAAACTCAGTCGGATATATGCGTGCACCCAACGAAAATTCCTGACAGGCGACAAGTTCCCGGCCTCCAGGTGACTTGAACCTCAAGACCTCGTCGCGCTGTGACGTAACTGCTCCATAGTAAATACGCACTTGCTATGGCGATGTCAGCCCCTGGATGGAACTATGAGTTGTACTAGCAACGAAACGATTTGATACATTTCTAGTATTATACCAAAATATTAAGACCATGAGAAATGCCCGTTGTGTAGTACCCTGACCCTCATACATTGTTATAGCAGACAGTTAATAATTTCTTCTGCCTTCCTGAAACCTAATTTACCACATTTCACATTCCATCTCTTCACACTTAACGCTACGATGGTTGGGCCCAGCGAGCATTTTATGTACCGTTTAGGTGGCGAATTATAGCCTTCTTATTTTCCATTGCTTTGGTACCAAAACAATAGGAATGCATTGCTAGTGAAATATTTAAGATATTTAATTAGCATCGGTGGATTTTATAATACAGAATCATGTAAAACATCAACTTGTTGCTTCGTAAAGAAAATCGTATATATATATAGTATATAGATATATATCGGTCTTTTGTTTATGTCACCAGAGGTCATAAAGTCTTCAGGAATATCTCTAGTCAGGTTTCATGAAGTCATGAAGAAAACGCTCTAGTCAGGCCAAGTTCAAGCTTTGACCTAGCGTTCACCAAGCAGCACTTAAGGTTGTAAGAAAATCGCAATATCACAGAACGTCCTTTTAAAAATGGCCTTATATCTCAGTAGCCTAACGTGACCCAGAGTGAGATGGGTCCCAAAATATATGTACTGACTAGAACATGGGTACTGAAAGCATCATGCAGCTGTTCGGTGCCGTTCCAAAGACGCAAAGCGAAGTGACACGCAGGGCTTGTCTTTTACGGCGATGGTTGAAACAAAGCATAAGTTAGCAAAAATAAGCTTGGCATAGTCGTAGACTGAAATCGCACAGGATTGAGCACTTTCTGACCCGATCCCTTTCGATTCCAATGAAATTTGGTAGGCTCGTAGTACCTATGCGAAAAAAAGACATCCGCCAATTTTTAACACTGGGTAACCTCTGAAGTCAAAAGCTGCAGGCATGAAAGGTTGCCAATTTTTACAGACATAGCATGATTCAAGTGTCCATGCCTCGGTCATAGATTGTCACAGAACAGTGCGATTAGCGCAGCTGGATGCAATAATGTTCCATCTTTCAGAAATGTGTCATTTTTTCTGTTGATCTTACGATGACTCTTGACCTCACTATGTCAAATAAAGTCAATTTCGGGTCTGACCATGTCTTGCCTCATGATCTTCGCGAAAATGTAGTGTGACAGGCGCCGTAGTACTTGTAGTAAGCGTTACACAAAAAAACATTTCAGGGCAAATTTCGATTTCTCTAGATATCTCAACTTACGTAAAGGAGCGCCTGAGACATACGCCCTGAGGCTATTTCAAGAATTTTGGTTGATTTCGTGCCTTTTGTTTGATTTTGTTTCTTTGCTTTTTTATTTATTTTTTGTTTATTTATTTTCTTGTTTTTTTTGTTTGTTTGATTTTGTGCCTTTTGTGCCTTTTGTTTGATTTTGTTACAGTTTGGTACGCACAATGCCCTGCTTGTGAACTACACATCTGTTTGACCTTAAATTACTTTATCGTAAGAGTCAAGGGTCAAAGGTCATGACACCTTATCACCAGTCGACCCCCTGCCCTCCAGATGTGACATGTGTCTTTTCTCCGCCTTTTAACGAAACTGAGTTTGTCCAATGTGCATGGACCCTAAAGCCACCTAAGACAATCTTAGCCATGATTTGGGACCATCCTGAAGGTCATCTGAAGCCATTGATCTTGATTTGTCTTTGTCGAGCTATAATGGTCATGGACTCGATTTTTAGGGCACCCATTTTAAATTTCACATTTATTCGCATGAATGCAATGCTGCGACACCTTTGTCCTGAAAAGCTGGTGCTGTTGTTGCAATGGGCGGTGTGCGCAGATACACGGTAGGTGTTTTCCGACCTACGGATTCAAGGGATGGCGTCATTGCTAGAAAGCAAACGCCCCCCTGCGGGTACATGTAAGAGATTTGCAATATGTGGATACTCTGGTAAGAGAAAAATACGAGAGGAATTCGGAATCAGCAACCCACAAAAACTGAAGGTTATGCCCATGTTACTAACATTCATTAACCTTAGACAAACTATGACAGGCATGGCTTTAAGTTCTTTAAGGCACTGATTCCTAATTCTTCACATATTTTTCACTCATCACATTATCCACCTATCGTAAATTTCTTCCATCTCTCCTAGAGGACGTTTACTTTTTATTAAAGACGTGATTCCTTGAATCCGTAGGTCGGAAAAACGTATCATGTATTTGTGCACACCACCAGTTGCAACAACAGTTCCAGCTTTTCAGGAAAGAAGTGTCGCAACATTGCATTCTTGTGAATCACGGTCATCCTATCTGGTCCAATGCCATTCAAGGTCAATGACCTCAGATAACCGTGAAATGGTCCCGAAGTACGGATAAGATTGTCTTAGTGGTTTAAGACTCCAATAACATTGGATAAACGCACTTTCGTTAAAAGGTGGAGAAAAAAAGTATCTGTCAAATCTGGAGAGCAGGGGGTCGACAGGTGATGAACTGTCATGACCTTTGACCCCTGGCCTTAAAAAAATTATTCAAGATTAAGCAAACGTGTAGTACACAAGCAGGGCATTGTGCACATCAAACTGTAACACAATCAAATAAACGAATGGCACGAAACCAACAACGTTCATCAGATAGCCTCAGGGCATATTTCTCAAGCACCGCTTGGGCTAACATAAGTCGAGATATCCAAGGAAACAGGAATTTGCTCAGAAATGTTTTTGTTACACGTACTATGGCACCTGTTGCGCTAGACTTTCGCGAAGATCAGGGGGTAAAATATGGTCAAACCCGAAAACACTTAGCTCGACATAGTCAGGTCAAAGGTCATTGCGAGCAGAACGAAAAAATGACTCATTTCTGAAAGCTGGAACATTTATGCAACCGACTACGTTAATCGCACTTTTCGATGACGGTCCATGCCGAGTTATGGGCATTTGAATCATGCAATGTCTGTAAAAACCGATGACCTTCCATATCCAGTAACTTTGACCTTAGACGTCATCCAGGGCTAAAAACTGGTGTATGTCTAGCTTTCATAGGTGCTGCGAGCCTATCAAATTTCATCAAAATCGGAAGGGGTCGCGGCAACTCTGGTGCGATTTGACGTGGAATGACCCAGCAGCTTGTAATACGCTCACACCTTGGGATGTTTTACAACACGGTCAAAAGGCCATCAGCTCGATCCGCATCTCTGCCAGCACTAACGCAGCAGTCTCATTGTTGTTCACCATAACCACAACCTTCACCAGCGTATGTCATTGTACCATTTTGAACAGCACACGAGCCTGTCAAGACAGTGATCCCTTAAGTTTTGGAATATGTAAACGTTTCCAAACTCCGTTATGCAGACTTTCAGGGCGTTGAAGACAATTGCTGTAGATTAACGTGCGAAAGATCTCGGAGGGACGCAACGTCCCTCCCCTGCCACAACCCCATTTTGACGAGGATTAAGAACCGAAGCATTTTCATCGGTCTCTTCGTCATCCCACAGCAGGACAATTTGCTTGTACGCCTGGTGCACGTATCAGCTGGGAATGCCGAGGTCAGTTGCATAACAGATCTTGGCCTCTTGCTTGCCCCGGTGCGTCGCACTGCAGCAAAGGCGTCTGCCGCGCCTGGCTGCTGCGTAGTCAAATACGAAACAAGCCGACAGATCCTGTCCGAGACCATTTTGACTGAAATGGTTTTATCTAAGTTTTTCGCTGTTACTAAATACCAGACACGAACAAAGGCTCCACTCTGCTGAGGCAGATAGAAGTTTGGTGAAAAAACTTCCAAAGAAGACGTTTCCTTTGAACTTACTTAATCCCCATTTCAAATGGTTCTAATACACAGTCTATTGCTATGAAGTATTTGCATGAATTTTGATGAATTTTGAGTGAAATCCATGCGGGGGTAACGATTCGACCTCATTAAATTTTTTAATCAGATTTAAAGATAGGTTTTGACGACCTGCGGTCAAACAAAACATTGTTTCATGTTTAACTTTTTGCATGAACAAAAGTAACAAGAAACCCCAGTGACACATACAGGATGGCAAAAGGTTTACACGACCCATTTTCATTCTCTGGCATGGGGTGCTCAAGACACCGATGAGCCTCTTTGACTCCAATATCCACTTTTCAACCTCTAATTAGTCCCGGAGCATGTCTGAAAGTAATTGTTTAAGCAGAGTGGGAGATTCAGGGTCTCAGTCACCGGGAGCATTCATTTACGAACGTTGAAGTATTTTTCAGTTTTGCCCTACTGGAGTGGTTTCGATATCCTAATGTGAGACGATGGTTATAATGTATTGGAATCGTAATCGTCGTGTTCAGGAAACCACAAACAGGAGGTGACTGCCAGTTGACTGTTCTGGAAGGTGTGAACTGTGCATTCAGCAAATCAAACCATTTCTCCGATTTTGTTGTTTCTTTATTTATCTTCCTTGACTAGCCTCTGCCAAGTCATTTATAAACATTTGCTCCTTATGCATAGGTTATAAATGCTATTATGGAATTGAAATTCATCATGGTACTGGGAACTGTCGTGGCATGACATGGGTGGCATCGACCATTGGCACGTGTAGATGGAAGTGAAGGCCGCCCAGATTTCTGCACTTGGCTCTGCCCTTAAACCTAATTATATTTGCTCTGGGTAATATATCATTAATACCAATGTTACGGCATGTGAAAACTTTTCTTTTCGAGCCATACCTTTGCACACAAGACCACTCACATAGCGTTGCATTGTCCGCTACCATATTTCCTGCATCTACCCTTCACAGCCTCCAGACATTTTACAGTCTATCTGGAGCGCCAATTATCGTATCTGTTTTGGAAGGAAACCAACTGGCTTATAACTCCGCAGCATAAACCATAGTATAACTAAACAAGTCAGCATGCGCCCAGAAAGATTGCAAAATGTAATGACATGTCTCCTAGAAACGGCTCCTGTGTCGCTAATGGTGCATGGAGGGCTTCCAAATTTTGGCACACTGTGTGGTAAGGATATGTTTGAAAGTCTGTGAAGCCTCAATGTGACTGCGAAAGCGGTTTGTCTTTTGTGGTGGAAAAACCAAGGCTTCGGGGAAAGCTATTACCTAACACGTTGTAATGCAAAAGACTTGCTTTGTGAGCTAATGCGTTTGTCTAAGCATTACATGACTATCTGCACAACAATCAGTGTCCCTCTTGTAATCATCTAAACGCGCTCCTGATTTTCCTCTGTTTCAAGCCATTGATTGGCTTGCATTCGCGACTGGCTCACTACTTGAAGTCATGAGCGTCAAATCTCGATGCTCAGATCTACGCTCTGGAGTCACTTTCTGTCACTACAGTCGCCACAACATTGTCCACATGATATTGCGTAACTCTAAACCACGGTTCAAACTCTACGATCCAGTCGTCCTATCGAACATTGACTGGACACCAGTGTCTTTGTCAACGTCTGTTTCTGACCAGAGGGAGTGCTTTCTATCATCCATTCAAGCCTACACCGCATCGGCACGTCCCCCGCCCTTCCCCCATCCGCCCATCCCCTTATGGCCCGTCGTCGTCCTGCGTTGAACGCCTGGGGGCACGGGTCCGGCGAACATGGGGCGCTGAACCGTTCGGTGCACTCCGCCATATGTCGCGACCAGCGCGACTACATATGTAGACGACTCTCTGCTAAGGGTCCAGCTTCAACTAGGCTGAACATCAACCATAGCATAGGCTCAAAAGCCACCTGTCACGGGATTATCCTTTCAGTTTCACGTTATGACCTGAATATTTTGTCGGTGTGGATCCGCATGCGGCTGAGGAGGTGTGCAGCCTGACGTCACATCCCGCGACTGACTGTCGACTCCCGCGTGTGGGCACAGAAGCTTCACTGTTCGACCCACTGACGTTACCACCCTTAGCCGTATGATCTCGATGCCGAGCTGTTCTGCCTCCGGATCCGACGGCCTCTGCATGCTTGTACTCAGTACTCAGTGTACTCAGTGTACGCCCTCCGTGCTATCGGTCATGTCCTACTTCACATAATCAACTCTTGTCTCGTCCTCTCGGATTTCTCTAACCGTTGGGAGCATTCATGCATCGATCTTAAAGTCTGGCAATCCCTTCCGACCCATCTTGCTTTCGACCTATTTCTATTGTTCCGTCATGGTTGAGGTCGCTGAGAAGGTTGTCCAATGCCAGCTCTACCATTTCCTTTCGTTTACCCATCTTCTGTCACATTCCCAGCGCGGTTTTCATTATAATCATTCCACTGAGTAGTCTCCTTTCTGTCCATGACCAGGCAGCTGCTGATCACGGCGAAATCTTCCTGTTGTGTTTTACTGACGTTTCGAAATGTTTCGATGTCATAGACAACTCCTCTTTTGTCAAAATTGTAGCTCTAAGGCATCGATACATGTGGTTCACTTCGTACCTTTCTGGACGCACTCAGAAAGTCAGCTTCATTCGCACACAGGGGCAACGGCACTTTTCGAAATCTCTTAACATTTGAGTCTTCCAAGGATCCTCCATGAGGCCTCTTTTTAACAGCACGTTTTCTACCAATCTCAGCCATTTCTCAGCGAGCGCTGACGTTATTCATTATGCTGACAACACGCAGATGTTCGTCAACGGCAAAAAGACAGCCCTTGTTAATCTCATTTTTTCGCATGGAAAATTCTTTGGACTCACTTGGTTCGTGATTTGACACAAAATACGTCAATGCGAATCATCAAGAATGCAAATCATGCTGTTCAGCAGCCGTCAAAATCTTCGTGGTAACGCTTTCGATGAAATTCAAATAAAATTCAAAGGAAACTGTGTCGCTTTCAGCGCGCATGCCAGAAACTTAGGGCTTCACTTTGCTCGCAGTCTCACTCGGGGCAGACACATCTCGGCTCTCACTCGCCGCTGTTTTGCAATGTTGGCCTCCCTGATCCACCTCAGGCATTGCTTTCTGCAACCCATTTTAACATCTGTCATCTCGTCACTGGTTTTGTCGTAGGTCAGACACTGCATTTCCGGTTACGGAACGTGTACAAAACCGACCTTAAAAGGACACAACAATTATAAACCTCTCAGCATAAGTAATTCCCGTAGGAAATATGTCTCTGGTCAGATGGAGTATTTTGGATGACTTTCAGCCGATGGCGATGCCACTGTTTACACACTCCTGCTCTCTCGTTCACAAACTTTTAGAGACCGGAGAGCCAGTGACCGGGTGGGAAAACTCACACGAAACAACACTATGCATAATCGCACAAGACAGAAGGAAAAGTTTTACGAACCTCGATGCCGCATAGCTACCGGACAAGGCCAATACGGTTTAAGAGGCCCTGGGCAAATGTCAACATCCCGCCTGCAGCTATCATTAATTGCCCACAGCAAGTTTCACGAGTGATCTTAGGCGGCATATCGCGTACAAGCATGGAATGATATGAATGTGTCTGAATGTGATAGGTTCGATCTTTTCCACTTCTTTTTGAGACTCGACTTTCACCTGTCATCCGTATTCATTTGATTTAAATTTTGCGATACTTCCTTCTGTGCGCTTCTCACCTCCACTGACATCATCTTTGACGTAGGATCGTTTTAGTCTCGTGTTGTTTTACGTGGATTGTCCCAAGGAAATACGCGATAATGATAATGATAATTCATATTTTGAGCCCTGAATTAAAGGAACGTTCGCTTCTTCCATTTGGAAAATTCTGAAAAAATGTGAGCGGCCATGATCATCATGATCATCACATCAACGGCCTCTTTGACTCATAGCGCATTGTTTGCGATATCACATGTTCACGCGCAACCCACTGAAGCCAATTTACTGCCCGCAGTTTCAAGTCTTAATGCCATCTGAGTGATTATACAGTGTCACCTGGACATCAAAGGTAAACCGGTGCTCAGCTGGAGTCACCGTATATTTGTGCATACGTGGTCATGAACCAGATATATGCCAGTCAGTTGCCACACAAAAAAAATGGGAATCTGAGGAGCAAAGGATGCATTTTTAGGATATGTTCGGGACTAGCGAGGAGTAATAACCCTCAGTACGTTACGAAACATTTTTTTACGTGCAGTTCAAACAACGCGACGGAACCTCCACGGGACTAATCGAAACATGGCGTCCTCAAGGGTCTGTGTGACGCCACTGTTTTGAGCCACCGACCGAGTGCATGGCACCGCCCGGTGTCAAGCCGGACCAGCAGTCCACTGCATGGTGCCTGTTCTCATACATGGCACCGACTCACCCACACCAGACATCCGCCGCGGCACATCGGCGCCGCCTGGCCTCACATCGCCTCGGCTCCCACCGATAGTCACACCCTGCTGCTGCCGTGACCTTCGGGCCTGGCATGACGGGCTGCCGGTGGCGTGATCAGAAGCACGTGGCTGTAACGCGACTACTGTGCCGGGACTTTCGTGAACATTTCGCGACAAAGCCGGTGGATTTGGAGAACGCCCGTGACATGTCTTTCCCACTTTCTCGTTGCATGGTGCTGAGTTTTAAGTGACGATGTGCTATAGAGGTTGTGGAGCATGTGTGCGACTGTGTTCAGGATGGCTTGTGATTGGTTTGTGTCAAAGAAGTTTAGCTTTGAGTAGGATTGCAAAACATTTCGTCGACCAATAAATGTCAGTAGCTGAAAATGCATTTCAAGTCCAGGAAAAATGCACTTTTAACATTCACATTACGCCGCACTTTATAAAAAGATTCCCACACGCAGCAGGGCAATAAGATAGGGCATAACGGGAAACAACCATAGATTTGATTTAAAAAAGTCGTTCTTGCCAGTCTGTACATAACGACACCAACAAGCGCCAGTAGACATTGGAACGTATCCAGCTGCAAAACCATACACTGCATTCTCTGTCCATCGACCCCAGTCTTAATAAGAATACGACAACCCGCCTCAGACGGAGGTTACCGGGATGTGGCCGATACCGCAGAAAGGTAGGAAATTCCACGCGATTAATCAGTTGCTGGTTATGCAAGACTCCTTGCACGTCCTTGCAGCTCTCGTCCAGAAAATCCGGATTAATTTGCTTGTCGTAAAAAGCTCAAATATCACGATGGCTTATTTCTACCAATCCTATGATCAAGTTGTCTCGCCTTCGGGGCCAATGCAATGAGAAGAGAAGATTACAGAGAATTATATAAGTCGTTATATAATTATATTGCATGCTAGGACATCCACGGCCTCCATTATAGTCCAATTTTAAAATTGTTAAAGCAACAAACAAGACTTCGGCAAGAAGATCATTGAATATGTAAGTCGGCCTCCTTTTTAACGAAAGGCTTCGTCGCATTTTAGAATAGGAACTACATAACTTTAGTTATGTAATAAAGTTTTGTAACTAACAATAGGAACTACATAAGTTTACTTTGAGTTACGGCCAGATAGATAATCGCGTTTTCTTGCGACATTCCGCACGTACAGCTTACACAACAGCTTCTGTCAACAGTGCAACTTTTTTGTAATTTGATCTTTGGTGGTTTTATGCATAAGGCTTAGCAAAAAAACACACCGATTCGCCAATTTTCCTACACCAAATGAACGGGCCAACTGCATCGTGGTCGAAAGAAGATGCCGACCCTGTCATTAGTGACTCACACGGCCATCCCTTCCTGACAGCACCACGCCACCTAAAAAAGACAATACGTCAGAAGAAAAAACATGCAGTGCATTTCCCACCTGTACTATTCATGAAGTACGACCTTTGTCCGTCCACCCGTCCTTTACTGGGGTGCTCTGTAGCCCTCCAGCTGCCTTGAGCTGTATCTTGATGCTATCTCCAGAAAGAAAGTGCAGCATTTACGCATTCCAACAGACGATTCTCGCCCGTAATTCAAGGCCAGCCGAGTAAGTCAATGGCTACGTCTAACCAGAACCGCCTTAAGCCGGTTGGCGAACGTCTTCCAGAAGCGCAAAGCATGGTATAGAACTGCTGAAACCGGCAAACACAGGCATTGCGGGGTTAACGTGCACGACGATTTACATTGTTCGCATAAATGGCACAGGTTCCCGGATGGGCTAGAAAATGAATGCGGGTCATGGCCTGAGTTGTGGCATCTCATATTTTGTAAAGCCGTTCATAAAAGCAAAAATATTGCACTTAGGTTCGGTAACATTGGCCACAAGACCATGAATTGGTGCACGTTAACTAGATTTCACGTGACAGCAATAAATTAACAAGGTAGAAAGACATTAGCAACTGGGGTTTCATGAGGATCCGAGCCGCTAGTTCCAAATTCATGCACCCCAGATGTCATGTAGTCTTTACTGCAAAAGGGGCTTCATTTATCTGGACATCAATGCCTAAAATTGATGGCTGAGTGTCAGACACCCATACGTTTCGTTAAATAAAGGTGCGTAATAAGCATATCGAATGGCTTGCAGACCACCTGACAAATCAGCTGCATTTGAACGCACGTTGCACCCGTGTAGTTTCCGCCCTGCTGCCAGCTTCATTGCGCTCCATTTTGCCCTGCTGCCCGCTCGTCGTAGCGTGACCGGTGATCCCGCCGATCAGTTTCCTCTGTCTGGCGGAGGTCAGCTTCGGCAGCCTGTAATCAGGCTGAGCCGAGCCCGCAGTCTGCGTGCGCGGCCCACGCTCGCGACCGCAAGGTACGCCTCGCCTGCGTCGGACAGCGTGCGGTCACGGCTGCGCTGCGAACTGCGTAGCTCAGAGCGGAGCCGGTCAGTCAGGGTCAGCGTGCCGGCTCAGAGTTTCGCCAGCCAGGCCCGGCCGCCGTCGGGGATCAGGAGAGCGACTCTCTTGATGCGGTCCGAGGAACTGTTTGCTGGTTTAGGACGGGGGGGGTGTGGGTGTCGGAGGATTGCGTTCCGGCGCTCTGGGCACGGGTCGGATTTTGGCTGGTGAGGAGCGGCGCACTGCTAAAAAAAACGCAGTTAGGTTCAGCTCATACCGCAGTAAATGCAACCACGATTGACGACTTATCCGGGTTGCTCTTCCGCTACAGTGTATGCGAAGTGCGTGCCTGGTTTCGAATGACTCACTCATCTGCTGACGGCAACGGAAGCTTCTGAACCATTCCACGTCATGCATTTGTCATACGAGACCGTTAAGTACCCGGATGGATAACATCCGACGTACTTGACCTAGAGGCGGTTCTGGTGCTGTTAGGAACACACATAATTTTGGTAACTCGCGACCTGCTGTGTGTGTGTGGGGGGGGACGGCGTCACACGTCAGAACCCCATAACCAAATGGCGCAGAGTCGTCAAGGTTCAGTAACACGCGGCACATCAGTTCCTCACATGTTGCTAATTTTGTTTGTAGAGGCCATCCAGGGTCATGTTAGAATGACGTCATGAAGGCGATGATGCTCTATGATTCTGATGCGTGTTCGACTTTGTTTGATATTCACCAAGCAAACTCGAGCAAGCTGTTTATTTGATATTTTTATCTTGCGATGTAATTCTAGCGCATTTTTAACTGGTGGAAATTTTAAAATAAGTTCGAAACAATTTACGGTGCTCAGTCTTGCTCAGTCTCATGATTGAGTGCCAGCCATGGTGTCAGTGACCCTGCACTTAGTTGTTTGCGTGGGTCAGGGTCACGTGGTCAAAATCGGCAATTTGAGTCACTTACTTTTTTACCTTTTATTGATCTTCGAGGAGTCACGAAGCAATTGGAAACGCTCATTTTCATTTAGTCTCTAAACATCGTCAAAAATCTCTCCAGGTCTCTCAAAAGTGCCCTGAGGTTACGCCCCATATAGGATTCAATAAAAGCCAGAATGTACTGGCAGTGTATTTTAGATCGCCTGTAAAATCGTGGTGTGGCTTAAAACGTCATTCTGAGTATAAGCGTATGGCCAAAAGACCGAGGTACACGTTCATTTTTGTTTCGTTGCTCTATCGTGTCCGGCTTAGAATGGCGGGGGGTCGTACGAACTTCGTGCCCTGGAACCTGTGCTAGCGAAAATTGCCAAATGGCGAATGCTGGCGAGGATTAACCATATTCCCGAGGGAGGACTAAACCCGTCCCCCTTGGGTTCTTTGTTTGCCAATTCCAGGTTGTTTGATGCAGCTTCACGAAATTCGATCACTGTGCCTAAGTATTCTTTCCATGTACTGTAACAAAATTTTGTATTTCTATTTTGGTCATGGGCGGAACCAGCCAATGTTTTTGAGAAGCACCTAAGGAGATTTTTGGCCCTGTTGAGGGTAAAGAAAAATGGTTGCAAAAATAGCGTTTTTAGCATAGAACTTAAAACTTGACATGGGTATGTAGGTGCATAGTTGGGCAAGCATACAAATGCATTTTTTTTAATCTGAGATCATATCACAAAGTTAGGTCAAGGTCAAAAGCCATAATTTGATTCTGTAGCAATAATTTTGGCGTTATTTTTCCAAATGTCAAGACCGGAATACACATGACATAAAAGGGCCCCTCTACTTGAGTACCAAGTTCCAGGTTGCTATCAGGTCGGGTCACGGAGCTATGACCTAAAATGCCAGTATGTTCACCCTATGTCACAACAGCAGTAAAATGGGATTTTAGAAACAGAGTGAATTCAAATGACTGGAAACGTTTTCAAACAACATGAAATGTAACCAAGATCTTTCCATGTTACTCTAAGGTCACTGGAGATCATATCAGGTCAGAGGTCGGAAGCTGATGAACACGTAACCATGACAGTTACGTAACACCAAGTCACAAGCGCAGCATTTGTGCCATTGTCAGAATACAGCGGCATCACATCACCAGTACCTTGTTTACAGAAGATGTGCCGTTCCATTGCTTCGTCTCCCACGGCGGCGCCCTAAACCGTTCTGAGGATACGGAGGAGGGTGTATTGTCAGAGGGAATTTTCCTGGCGAGAGTAATAAGAACTGGCGTAAGTGGCCAAAAAACAGTAAATGCCTAAAAAAAAAACGAGAAAAAGCATTGACTGCTGACGCCAGACCGAGGAAGGGGTTCCTGATCAAAACTCGTGGCGTTGCAGTCTTCAGGCACTGCGCAGCGGCGGCCGGTGGGTAACACCAGGCCGCGGTCGGCGATCGGGCGGAGGCGGCAGTACATCGGCAAGTAGCATTTGCGAGTTTTTATTCAGTCATTCTACACGTGGCTAAAGTAGTCTGGAGTGTAGACAGCACGTGTGCTGTTTGCAGGAAGTTCGTGTGAACCCAGCACAAGCTACGTCGCCACGAGCGTTCGAGACTACGGCATTGGATAAATGAGGAGAAAACCTGGAAATCGAGAACGGTCATGGTGCTGTAACTTGATTTTTTGAGAGGGTCATTCTGAAATTTTGGCCTTAGACAAAGCACGTACACCTACAATAGACGGACCGACCTTCAGAGAAAATTCTTCTTGCCAGAGTGACGGCGTAGCTTTTTGATGCTGAAGGCGGGCGCGACGATTTCATGTCCAACGACGGCTGCTGAGGATTCAGTGCCCACATGTATGGCTCGCTCCACTGCCTGCGTTTGCACCAGACAGTTCTGGAACTCTATCGGAGAGTGAAGGATGTTCTCGTTGAAGACACCAGCAGAGGCGGCTTCGTCATGAGCTCAGACTCTCTATCGATCAGATTCCCAGCGGAACGCGCGTATTATTATTGAAGCCTCAGCAGCCGTCGTCGGACAAAAAGTTGTCAGGTATTATCCGCGCTAGCCTTCCGCCTAGCAAAGCTATGCCTCCATTCTGTAACAGGAAGGATGCTCGTATTGTACTGTACTGTGCTGAGCAAATCAGGTGCATCCGCATACATATATGACTATTACTCACGTAAGACATAGCTAGATGAAAACAGTTATGGCAATTGTGGAAGGAAGAATCACAGGCATACGGCAAGCAAATACGCACGCGAGACAGTCAAAGCACGAACGGGTCCAACAGGTCGCAGAAATAGCGAGAACACTAGGAATGTACCAACCAGAGGTCGGAAATGCGAACACAAAATCCAATCCCCGCATCATCATCATGTCTCTCAGGCGTTTTCTTTTTAACCGATGCATGCCAAGACGTGTCAGACCAGATGGAAGCCTGTAGAATGTGTTTGATGCGTATCCTAGCCTTATTTTCCCAGAATTTCTCTTCGCACGTGGATAACAACAGAGCTATCCAGTTTGCCGGGTGTTGCAATGGTTTGTACCTCGACCCAATATGCTAATTTATCCGGCGGCGGCCCAATGTCAAATGTTGTTTTTACCATGCACAACTAATGGTATGACACCATCTGATCTGCCTACAACTACCCAAGGTCTTCCAGCACGTCCTGAAATATGATCAAACTTCCTACGTCCACTGATCACCCTGGCACCAAAATTAAAAAAAAAACGTGTGTGTCATCTGCATGTTGTAGAATGGTGACGTCATCAGTATTGAGTGAAAGATCGTTGGAAAAATAGAAAACAAAATTGGTCCCAGGGCCATGCCCTGATTTACACCCATTGTGTCTGGGAGCGAAGCTGTACGCACGAGCTTTCCGGCACTGCTGCGCACCTGAACTTGTTGGGAAACACCGGCAAGGTAGTCAGAAAACCACTGGGTGTCGATATTATAGTGTCTTAGCTTCGTTAAGAGTACTCCGTGGTCGATCACATCAAAACATTTTGACATGTCAATTATCACAAGCAAAGAAATTCCACCATTGTCCATCAATGACGAAATGCGGTCAGAAAGCACATAAAGTACATTCTCGGTGGAAAAATGACGCCCATAACCGCGCTTACTGCTTACAAATATCTGGTACCTGATAAAGTAAGAGCTCAACCGGTGGTGCACTACCCTCGCCACTGTTTTTCCCATTCCAGGCACTACAGATATTGACAGAAATTGTGATCGATCGTTAAGGTCTGTTGTTCTTGGCAGCGCTAATATCAATGAGTGGTTCCATTTCCTAGAAACACAACCACTCTCAAGGCTAGAGTTAACCCTGTCAAGCAAAACATGGCCGATTCCGCCGAAACATGTCTGAAACAGCTGAATACTAATGCCATCGTCGCCAGCAGATTTCGACGAATTCACGGAAGACGCACCGCATCGGAGATTTTCTGGCGTTATCGGATTTACACGAGACGAGCAACTGGCAGCACGTGGCAGTCTAATCGGTCCATCACGGCAAGCCGGCGGTATACTGGTTACAGTGGCAGCGCCCATCCCAACGAAGTGGCGATTTAGCATATCAGGGTGCACGTTAGGAACGGCGGTTGTCGATTTCTCGCTACCCAATATCGGTTTCAGGCAGCGAAACATACCAGAAAAGCCAGTCTCAGCGATCCGATGGCGGGTATTATCTCTGCAGCCACGTCTGACAGCTGCTCACACCTGCCTGTTGAGCGATTTATCGCATGCTCGGTCGCCCTCGGCTAAGAGCGCGGGTCGCCTCTGACGCAGGGGGCGCAGAAACACCACCCCGACAGATCCGTCATGTCGGCGCAGCGGCGTCACGGCGAGCGATGAAATGGGACACAGATGTATCCCATTTACCAAGAGCCGTACGATAATGGAACACTGGCCGCTAGTTCGAAGCAAACAGTGATTGGCTGAACCGGCCAAACTCTAATTTATTCAAACCGCGAGCAAAAATCACACGGACTTCGACTAGGTTTTTCAAATCTTTGTAAGACACCAAGGGTAATCGTGAGGACTGTATGGGCAACGAGTAACGCCACTGGGTTTTAGGGCAAAAGTTCGTATCGCGGACGTTCGTCGGGCAAAGTTGGTCTTGCGGAAGTTCGTCGTGTAAAAGTTCGTCTAGGACAAAAATTCGTCGTGCAAAAGTTCGTAGTGAAAAAGTTCGTCGAGGGCAAAAGTTCGTCGAGGACAAAAATTCGCCTTGCAGAAGTTCGTCCTGGGCAAAAGTTCGACTAGTACAAAGGTTCGTTTGGATAAAAGTTCTTCTCGCAGAAGTTCGTCTAGGACAAAAGTTTGCATAAGTCAGAAACTTGAATGGGGCCATTTAGGAAAAGTTTGAAAACTAATTTAAAACTTAAAATTATATGAATATAACTAAATAGTTGGGCAATGTGCATATGAAATTTTGTTTATCTGAGGTCACTTTACAAGGTCAGTTAAGGTCAAAATTCAAAATTTGTTTTTTCGCAAAAATTTCCTTTTAAATGCCAAACCCGGAATATATATGACAACCCTCTACTTGTGTATCAAGTTTCAGCTTGATATCAGCGGTCAAGTATGATTAAAATTTTTTTTCACTACCCCTATATCCCAAAAGCCAAAAAATAATTTTTTTTGAATAGAGTGAATTTGATCGATTAAAAACGTTTACAGATAATATTGAATGCACAAAACAAAGAGGTCATTTAAGGTCAAAGGTCACAAGTTGATCGAGAAAATTTTAACAAAAAAACTTCCCCTTTTTTTTTTCCTGGGCCCCCCTATGCTAACATTATACAAGATTGTAATGCGATTTGTACCTTAGCATAACATGACTAGCAGAAGCTAAAAAAGGTTTTGGCCTCTTTTGTTCATTCCGTTATTAGAAACTAATCCCCCTATTTTTGAAATCCTGTGAACGCCCATGAATTTTCTCAAATTTTCAAATTTGCATACCCATGGTAAAAGCCCTATCCATAATCTCTCGATTGATGCCAGTTTCATCAAAATCGGTTCATAAACAACGGAGTTATAAGAAGTCAAAAGTCCCCCATTTGACATTTTTGCCCCCCTGTATCCACAAATTTCAAAATTTTGAAAATTTCTTTTTATAAAAATGTAGTTCACGTCACGGCAAATCGATTACCGTTTGTTGCGATGAAATCGGATAAGTAGTTCTCGAGATCTCAGGGGGGGGCCGAATCCGCCCCCCCTGCCGGGAATCGGCCATACCGTCTAGCCCTCCGGGAATAGGGTTAAGACAAGTTCGTCTCGCTAATGGAAAAGGTTCGTACTGCAAAAGGTTCGTATGGGAAATATTCCTAAGAAAAGGCTCGTGAAGGAAAAATTCGTAAGGGAGAAGGCTCGAAACCAAAGGTCAGTTAACTTAAGGTTCGCATCGGAAAAGGAGCAGACCTAAAATAGCAGCCTAGCCTAACGTGACCTCTTTGTTCGACCAAACCAGTCTGATCGCACCCTTTATCGGCCTGCGATCTCTTGTGTCCTATACTGCACCTTCTGCGCAAATCCGAAGCAACTCCTCTCCGATACGAACCTTTGGCTACGAACATTTTTCATTACGAACCTTTTCCATTACGAACCGTTTTTCCACGAACCTTTTCCATACGAGCTTTTTGCAGTCCAAACTTTTTGTGTCACGAGCCTTTTTCCGATAAGAGCGTTTCACCATATGAGCCCCATGCATAGGAACCTTTGGCTACGAACCTTTTTCCATACGAACCCTTGACTTACGAACCTTGGTCCGCCTGTGACTCGCCTGTGACTCGGGCAGGTCAACACGATGCACAGTGGCTAAAGTAGGATGCGCACGAGTTTGAATGGGATCAGTTCCGGATCCGGCCATAGGTAGAGCCTCAGTCACCAGCATGGTTCCGTTAGCTGTCGTCCGACAGTTGGCAATTTTTCTTGGCTAGGCATATACTGCCCTGAAGGATTTTCGTGCGAGAACCATGTCACACGCAGTCTTTTTTCCTTGACGAACTTTTGCCCTAGACAAACTTTGACGAACTTTTGCCTAAACAAATTTCTGCCAAGTGAACTTTTGTGCTGGATGAACTTTGTTCACGCGAACTTTCACGAGACGAACTTTTGCCCTAGACGAACTTTTGTCCGACGAACTTTTGCCCTTGCAAACTATTGCCCGACGAACTGTTCTCCTACGAACTTAAGTTCGACGAACTTTTGCCCGAAAACTACGCCACTGTGCTTCACCACGTTAGAGTCGTTAACGGCAATAATCTGAATTAATCAGCTGGCTGGTCTGTACGTAGGAAGCACGGCGTTGCACGGATGCAATCCATACGTTGCCAACACATGTTTGAGTCGGTATGGATTTGATCGCGGCACGCAATGCAGCTGGGTAGGTTGTGATCACCGGCAAGAATAACAACACCAGAATAATTAGCGGTTACATACTGGATTTGGTGCTCAGGGTCGTCTAAAGCACCTTTGATTTGGCCAACAGTGTTTGTTGGATGTCTGTAATATGATCTGAGTGTAAAAGTTACGTAATAAAATCGGCATGATTTGAACTCTTTATCAGGGCAGGCCTGCCGAGTCCATTCCGGGAGGTCCCTTAACCCTTTTCCGGCAAAGGGGGCTAAATCCGCCCCCTTGGGTTTTTTGGTTGCCAATTGCAAGGTTGTTCACGTAGCTTCACGAAACTTCTTGACTTTTCCTAGCTATTTTTTGTACGTATTATAACAAAATTTTGCCATTCCATTTTGCTCAGGGACGGAGCCAGGCAACGTTTTTGGGAGGAAAGGAAAATGTCTGCTAAAAACAGTTTCTTAAGATAGAACTTAAAACTTTATATGGATGTATAGCTAAATAACTGGGCAACATACAAATACAATTTTGTTTACCTGAGGTCACTTCAGAAGGTTAGGCCAAAGTGAAAAGTCAAAATTTGGTTTATAGTAATAATTATGGTGCTATTTTTCCAATGCCAAACCAGGGACAAATATGGCGTAAAAATGTGTTCTCTACTTGTATACGAAGTTTCAGCTTGATATCAAGCCGGGTCACGGAGCTATAATCTAGAATGTCAGTGCGCGCACCCTATATCACAACATCCGCAAAATGGGATTTTAGAAATAGAGTGAATTCAAATGACTGGAAACGTTTTCAAATAATATAAAATGCACAAAAGGTCATTCCCAATGACTCTAAAGTCATTAGAGGTTATTTAAAGTCAAATGTCTAAGGTTGACTTGAAGAACATGTGACCATAGCAGTTCTCCCTTTTTGACGTCTATTTTTCTATTTTTGAAACCCTGTGAACGCCTATGGACTTCCCCAAATTCCAAATATATCGACCAATGGTAAACGTCCCATCCATAACCTCTCCATTCATGCCAATCTCGTGAAAATCGATCCGTAAACAGCAGAGTAATAACAAGTCCCAAAAAATACCCACATTTCGACATTTTTGGCCCCCGTACCCACCCCTCTTAAAATTTTGGAAGCTTCCTTTTGAGAAAGCATAGTTTACGTCATCAAAAATCGATTGCCGTCCGTTGCAATGAAATCGGATGCGTAGTTCTCGAGATTTCAGGGGCGCCGAATCCCCCCCCCCGCCGGGAGTCGGCCATGTCGTCTAGTCCTCCGGGAATGGCGTTAAAAATTGTAAGTTTCCGGTGTCTGGTTCATTTTTGAGTGTAATTGGTACGAGGCCTCCTACGGACGGATGCTGGGGCGTTCCCCGGGATCCGGACCCTGGTTTAGCAAAGGCCGCCTTGGTCCATTTTGTGAAGGTCATAGAAAAACTGTCGTTTCCCGGGGTCTGGTTACGCAAAGTATACAAACCTAGACGAAGGAAGTGGCTTTACTGTAATAGATCTTGCCATATCAAATATTTTGACAAAGTTTGGCACAGAAGACCTTTAACAAAATGTGAAACTGTATTCGGCCTTACAGGAACTTTATTGGAGAAGACTTAAATCGTATAAAAAAAATCGACGACAAAGGGTCGGAAAAGTCGGTCAAACATTTTCATCGTCACAGACTATTAATGCTGAACGCCCTCAGGGATCAGTGTTAGGACCACTCCTATGCGCTCTAATGCGCCGAAATTAAGCTACATGAGAGCGGACACGACGATACAGATACGTCAATAAAGCAGACACGACGATGACCGACATTCTCTTCTTCGCCGACGATACATCACTATACACACCACACAAACCACCTGAGCTCCCCCGTATGCAGCAATCACTACAGAACGACTTAAACACTACCTATGAATACGGGCAGAATTACATCATCACTTTCAATGCAAAGAATACTGTCTACAGACCTTCTCAACAAAACGCGCTGTAAATCGAACGTTGTTCATCTTTGGAGCTGCGATGGAGAGGAGGGGTGAATCCATTTCGATAACGAGCAGCCATAAACACTTGGGTCACTTTCGATTCCACACAAACGTAAACAAAATCAAACAAAAAGTCAAGAAAACTCTGGGCCCGCTTTATCTTATTGTTAAACACATACCAAGGAACATTCTTGCTCAAACATACACGACTTACAATCAGCCGTACTTTGACCACTGTGAACAGTGTACGACGGACATTTGACTTTTCACGATGCACAGCGACTAGAGATTTTACAAAACAGAGCCGCACGACTTCTAACAGGAGCACTATCCAGGACCTCCACCGACAAACTTCGACGCGACCTGGGCTGGAACGCACTGGGGAAAAGACGTGAAATTCACTGATTTAACTAATTTAATTCATTTTAATTTTCGCAATATTTCATATTTACGTATATAAATACATTGTACGTATTTTTATCAATCAAATTAATCGATTTAATGAAACTTTAATTAGAAACTTAAACGAGATTAAATTAAATTAACCGATTAAACATGTGTTTTAAGCTAAAAGCCACCGACGCAAGACTTCTCGACTACGTTACAGCCACTCTTCTCAGCACTCGTATACAGGACTGGCAGAACAGTCAGAAACGCATTTATGCAATCACTTCCAGTAGATCGTACCACATTTTTCCAGCGACCCTTCATTCCCGCCACAACCAATCCGTGCCCTCACTTCACCTAAACCCTTCAAACGAAAAATGTCTCAGTGGCTGAGTGTTTCGACTTCACTATTTTTCTCTAGACAGTAAAACTGACACCGCACTAAACAAAAAACTAAGCGTAGGCATGACAGACCTCAACACACACCTCTCTTCTATTCCAAAAGCAATCTCACCTGCTTGCGTCTGCGGAAATGCCTCTGAAACTAAAGCTCACTTTATTACACATTGCCACCTTTATACGCACTGCAGGGCAAAATTATTCCCGAGACTGTCAGATATTTTGCATTATGACTTTTCTGAAGTATCAAATGACTAATAAAGAAATATTGTTTTACTTAGAACGCACATCAGCGCCAGCGAGCAGGGCAGGGTTGTCTGTTTTGCCAACAATTCCTTTTCGATTCTAAAAGATTTTCTCATTAGGATATTAATTAAAACGTTGTGGATAGAGACTAGCATGGGGCGGCTGACCTTTGTGTCAATCGGGGCAGTGGGTGGTACCTTTGCGGCGGTGGTCGGAAGTGCACCGATCATTCATTGCTCGTTTGCTAGAGATACCATGTAATACGCATACTGTATTTGCACCGATCCCCCGAAAATTGACTTGTTACAGTGACTGAAAACACATTTTGATTGGCTGATTGATACACATATTTTGTGGCAATTCAGGTTAAAGAGATCCCTACATCTGAGCTAGGTGATCCTTCATCATGTTCATGAGGCCCTTTTCTGCATCAAGAGGCCTCTTTTCTGGACCAGGAGGCCCACTCTATGAATGAGGTAACCCCGATCTGGATCAGGAGGCTCACTTTATGAATTAGGTAGCACCTGCTCTGGATCAGGAGAGCCTATTTTGTGTTAAGGAGGCCCTTTGCTGGCTCGGGATGCCCCTGTCCTGGATTAGGTGACCCCCTCCCACTCTATGTACCAGGAGGCCCCTGCTCTGGAACAAGAGACCCTGTTTAGAATAAGGACGCCCTCTGCTGTATCGGAAATCCCGCTGTATCATTTAAGAAGCCCCCTGCAATGAGGCTGCATTTGGTCTGGGGGCCCCCTGGGAAATTCTGCCTCCCAACTCAAAATCCGTGATGCACGCTAGGGTCTCCACCCTTGGGTGAAGTTTTCTGTGGGTGCTAGCCCAGCATCTTCAACCGCTGATCTGGATCTACTCGAGAAACTGAAATTTCACGTGATGCTGTATGAAGAACGTTCGGTTGTTTTTTTGCCCCGAAGTTAATAAAATAGATGCATCCTAATGACAGACAAGCATGGAAACCATTCCGTTAAGGGGATGTACCCGTGAAAACTTCGGTGCACTCTTTTACGCCCTTAAAGCCTGGAAAGCGTGCCGTGGTGAAATTTCGAGACTCACATACCAAAAACGATGGAACGCAACTGCACCAAAGGGGCAGTACTGTTTACGATTTCCTGGGCACTTAGGCAGTATGTACGGTGCTGAAAAGCATGCATTCAGACCTTTACCGGAATCCCGATGGAATGAACGTTATCCTCGTTTTGCGTCGGGTTCTACGCTAAGTGTTGCGTCATCTGGACACCGCTTGCTCCGGGGAGACACGACCTTTCCGAGATGACGCAGTGACCCGCCCAGGTCAAAGAAGTGTGGCATACAAAACGGGTATGGTCTGTATTCCATCGGGATCCAGGCACATGTCTGTGTGCACTACTTTTTCTGTGGCATGTCATGTAATTACATTTAACTTTCTATGTTGCAATGTGCCATAATCATGCTAAAAGGGTGGTTCCCAAAAACAAGCTGCAGGGTAAACCACTGAATTTCATTGCGTAAAGGTGTTCTTTTTCCACGTCACGTATTTTATCCAAAGTTCCCTTTCATTTTAGCGCCGAAAAGTACTCAGCTGACGCATAAATCAAGGCCACTCCGGTTTCGGCGCGACACGCCCCGTCAAAACCCCTTGAACCAGCAATGTCTGAGTAGATAGAGATGTCAAGGTGAGTAAAGGGAGCCAAATGCGATTTGATTAGAACATTTTACAATAGATTAGACAACCCTCCTGCACATAGAGTGGCGCTGTGTCCAGTATTAATTCGGTACCGCCTGGGGGTGTCACATGGGACACCCTCTCGGTTTTTCATGAATAACTTCTGGACTGTTACAGTCAGGCCGGCCAAACTTTCAGTATCTGTTCACCCGTCACTTTAACATATTTTTACATCAAAACCATTTCCATGCTAGGTCAGGTCATGGAGATCTGACGTCATAAGTGAAACTTTGCATGCATGTTTTCGCCTCTTCGGGCGGTGGCGCGAGCATGCTTCGTTTTTTGATAATATTTGCGAATATAGCGCATGGGTTATTAGGATCTGCATAGGGCACGGTCCCCAAAAGGATATACAACCGTGACACGCCCACATTAGAGGTCATGCTGGGTCACGTGCACAATGACAATTGGAATGATTTGCATTTGGGTGATAGAAGTGGTTGCCACTGACCTTCCCCATGTTCAAGCCAGCCAAGAAAATATATACGCGCCTCTTAGCGAAGTTCACCAAATGCAACTTGAGGTCATGTCATGTCACGTTACAGGTAGATGTCAAAACGAAATTAAATACCATATTGTCTATGGAAGACTGTTCAGTAGCAGTAGAGAGAGATTATTGTTCCTAGCCAGAAAACGAAAAATGACTATCTGTCCTAGCTTGGCTTGACCTTGGCGCGATAAAAAGCAGACAGAGCAGATATAATTAAAATAAGACGTCATTTCAGTTGTATGCTTGACGCAGCTAAGAATACCGGCGAGTAACTATTGCTCTTTGTCAGGAAAAGTAATGCAACCCTACCTGACCTGACCTAGACTGACATTCAGTGGACGAAAAGCAGGTAATGCAAAACTGATCGTGATCAGGTACCGCTTCCGTCCTTTTTGTCACGTAGATCAAAACGGCTACGAGTAAGTATCGATCTTTTACATGTAAAGTGAGACATGTAAAGAGAAAGTAAGTATTTCACCTGACCTAGGTTGACCTTGACCGGTATTTTTAAGCATTTTGGCATGGTTCTGATTCAGATCATCCTGGCATTTTGTTCGATATTTAGCTGCAGGCCGCAAGGCCAGCATTGTCGATGATATGATGTACGAACCGGTGTTAGTTTTTCCGAAGTCATGCTATGCGTTTTATGTGACCTGTGACTTCATCAGCCATGTGACCAGAGCTAAAGCAGTATTTTCTGAGTCGCGAGGCTCAGGGCTATCGATTGGTGGTAGACTGCTTCAGATCCGACGGTTAGATCCTGAGATAACAGTACGGTGCCTTTTTTGACACCCCACGCCAGGAGATGCCTGGGTTAAAACTTCAACATGAATGGCCTGTATATCTCTTCCTAGTGTTCTTGTAACCGTCGATGGCAGTTTTCCACCCCTACGTTTCGCAAGTTATGACTTCAGAGAAATAAAATGAGAAATATAAGCATGATCTTTGTGGTTTACCAGAGCAGCAAAATTATTTTCCATCGGTCCGGCACACACATATGACATTTTGTGGTATAGATACCTGCGTGACGGACGTCCACCAGTTCCCACCATGGGCTACGTCCAGTGGTGGAACGTTTCCGTTTTGAGCAAGTAGAGGTTTTTGATAAAGGATGTCGAGGAATGCTTTGACATGCAAAAAACACTTCCGGATTTTCGGAATCCCTCGCGGAAGTAGGATGAATGGGGAGCAAACTGCAAATTCTTCTTGTCGATTCATCTGATTTCATTGGATTTCAAAAGTATTCTTCATTTCCTTGGGAAGCTTGTAAATAATGCCTACTGAATAGTACCTGCGAAGCTGAGACTGAGCAACCAGTTCGTGGGTTCCCAGTCCCCGGGGTTATATTTCCACCATAGAGAATGGCCAGAGGGCGAAAATTTCCACAGTCTTACGTTGCCGTTTTGGCACTTATTTTCATCTCCGCGCAGGTCACCTTGGTCCATTAATTCTGTGATGAAAATCGTGAGGTCCTGGTCGCTGCTCCAACTATGTAATCGACAAGAGGCAGTCTACTCGATCGAAGCCGGACCCCCTAAAAGGGTTCAACCTCTGTCTCAGGGTACGCAAGCCGGGTCCATTCCGCGAGGCCTCTTTAAAATGTAAGTTCGCGATCGCCAGGGGTGGATCCAGGATGCCGCCAAGGGGGAGGGGCAATGTCAGCGCGGGCCCCTGCCGGCCGGGCTCCCCATTTTCACCAAGGTTGATCCGCACGGGTCCAGGGGTAAATATTTGATGTAATTCTGCGTTCTTGCCTTATAGAGTAACCGAAAAAATTTAAGAGTTTTCAAAAAATTCAAAATTAAAAAAATCAAAAATTCATATTCAAAATTCAACTTTAACTGAGCAAATTTTGCTCTTTCTTCCCGAACAAGGTGGCCGTAACATGACAAAAACAGAGGGGTTTTAGGTGGTTGCGTCCCTCCCTTTGTTTGAAATGTCGTGTCTGTATGTGGTCCAGGGGTCCCTCCGACTCCTCGTAGTTTCTGGAGACTTTTTGCCAGCTTAGGTTAGTTTCACTCTTGCATTTAAACGGCCATTTTCGGTAGTCTCGGGCCGTGTGCCCTGTCAGGGCACTCTAGTGGTCTCAGGTTCCTTTTACAGCTTCACGCATTCATCGAGACGTCTCAGCCGCTCCTTTGGCAGTTCCAGGGGCACTTCGGACAGTTTTAGGGACTCTTCTGGCAGTTTCGGGGACACCAAACCTTAGTCCCGGAGGGCTGGACGGTATGGCCGATTCCCGACAGGGGAAGGTAGATTCGCCCCCCCCCCCTTCCAAAAAAATCTCGAGAACTACACGTCCGATTTCATCGTAACAAACGACAATCAATTTGCCATGATGTAAACGCAATCTTTATAAAAACAAATCTTCAAAATTTTGAAAGAGGTTGATAAATAAAGGGGTAAACTCACACTGGGGACATTTTTGGACTTGTCATAGTTCTGCTGTTTATGGACCGATTTTGATGAAATTGGCACGAATCGAGAACTTATGGATGAGATCTTGCCAATGGTTCATAATTTCGAAATTTTGTGAAAATTCACAGACGTTCACAAGGTTTAAAAACTAGAGACCTGTTTTCTTTCAAAAACTGAATGAAGAAAAAAGTTAAAAACGCTTTTTTAGCTTCTTCTAGTAATGGTATGCTGAAGAAGCACAAAGCGTATTACGTCAATTGTATAATGTTAGCATAGGCGGTGCCACAGGGACATGGAAAGGGGAAACTGCTATGGTCGCATGTCCGTCAGGTCATCTTACGACCTTTGGCCTTAAATGACCTCCGATGACCTTAGAAACACATGGAATGATCTTGAGTGCATTTTATATTGTTTGGAAACGTTTCCAATCATGAATTTACTCTATTTCTAAACTTCCATTTTAGGACTGTCGTAATATAAGATACCCGCATAGACATTTCAGGTGATAGATCTGTGATCCGACTTGATATGAATCCGAAACTTGGTACACAAGTAAATAGCACCCTTTTATGTCATGGTTATTCTGGGCTTGCTGTTTGAAGTAATAACTTTAAAATTATTACTATGCAACCCAATTTTTAGTTTTGACGTTGACCTGATCTTGTAACATGACTTCAGATGACCGAAAAAGGTATTTTTATGCTTGCCCAACTATTTGCCCATGCGCCTATGTAAAGTCTGAAGTTCTTCCTTAAAACGTTGTTTTTGGCAGCCATTTTCCTTTTGCCTTCAGCAGGACCAAAAATTGCCTGAGGTGCCCCCCTAAAACGTTGCCTGGCTCCGCCCCTGACCAGAACAGAATTACGGAATTTTGTCACAGTGCGAAGAAAGAATAGATAGGAAGAGTGACATAGTTTCATAAAGCTGCCTTCAAAACCCTGAAACGAACACAAGCAAAAAAAGCCGAGGGAGCGGATTCAGCCCTCCCCCTTGCCGGGAACAGTGTTAAGCCATCTAGGGTTTCCTACTGTCGTTCCTGGGACATTTTTGCCGTCTAAGGTACCCCTCACGCAGCAACAAGGATCCTCTATAGGTCTCTTTCTGCCGTGAGAGAGGCGCCTCTGGCAGTCCTCTAGATTATTTAGCCGGTCAAGAACTGTCTGGACGTCTCATATCTCAATGTAGTCCATTTCAGACCCCTCTGGTCGTCTTTGAGGCTCCTAATGCTAGCGGCTGCAGGTTAACAGTTTCAAAGGCCCACCTTTCTCTCTCTAGCAGTCTCAGCGGACTCCCTGCTGTCCTATGCGCCTCCTCTTGTCGTCTCTGATAAACACTTTTGCCGTCTGAGGGGCCCTCTTGCACTTACAAAAGACCTTTTGGCGACTTTAGGGCTCCTGTGCAGTGTCATGGGCTCCCCGAACATTTTCGGTGGTCTCAGTGGCTGTATCAAGGGTCTTCCTCTGCTATACGGGATATATGTGGCAATCTTAGGGCCCTTTAGCCGTATCAAAGGCTTTTGTTGTCTCCTCAGGGGCCTCGCTGGCAGTCTCAGGAGGACCTTTTCCGTGCCAGGAGCCCTCCTAACACACTCGGCCCTCTGGCCGTCCAGGGACCCCATACCTTCTAAGATGCTGTCTTATCGCCTTTGCCTCGCAGGGACCCTCCGACGTTTTTGATGGTCTCCAGGGCCACCTGCCGTGTGGGAGTCCATCTTGCCGTCTCAGAGCCCAGCCAACCTTCTCGGGCCCCTGACAACATCAAAAATCCCTCAGGTTTTCTAAAAGACCAATATAGTCCATTTGGGGCTCCTCTCAAAGTTGACGTCACCGATGTATTCTCGTTCAGGGCGTTCCTCTGGCTGACCAGGGACTCCGTAAACCGTGCCAAGCACCGTCGTAACCCTATTCCCGGAGGGCTAGACGGTATGGTCGATTCCCGGCGGGGGGGGGGCGGATTCGGCCTCCCCTTGAGATCTTGAGAACTACACATCCGATTTCATCGCAACAAACGGCAATCGATTGGCCATGACGTGAACTACATTTTTATAAAAAGACATTTTTCAAAATATGAAAGTTGTGGATACAGGGGGCAAAAATGTCAAAATCAGGGGTATTTTTGGACTTCTTATAACTCCGTGGTTTATGGACCGATTTCGATGAAACTGGCATGAATCGAGAGATTATGGATAGGAGTTTTACCATTGGTATACACATCTGAAATTTTGAGAAAATTCATGGGCGTTCACAGGGTTTTAAAAATAGGAGGATTAGTTTTCCAAAAAATGAATGAACAAAAAAGGTAAAAACACTTTTTTGGCTTCTGCTAGTCATGTTATGCTAAAGAAGTACAAATCGAATTACCATGTTTGTATAATGTTAGCATAGGCGGTGTCAGGGACATGGAAAAGGGGGAACTGACATGGTCACACGTTCTTCAGATCAACTTGTGACCTTTGAGCTTAAATGACCTCCAGTGGCCTTGGAGTCACTTGGAATGGTCTCGTATTTGCTTAAATATCATCTGTAAACGTTTTCAATTATTTGAATTCACTCTATTTCAAAAATTTCATTTTATGGCTATTGCGATATAGGGTACGCGCGCTGACATTTTAGGTCATAGCTCCATGACCCAACCTGATATCAAGCTGAAACTTGATACACAATTAGAGGGCACCGTTCTACGTCAAATGTATTCTTGGTTTGGCATTTGAAGAAACAGCGCAAAAATTGTTGCAATACAACCAACTTTTAACTTTTGACCTTGACCTGATCTTGTAAAGTGACTTCAGATGAACAAAATTATATCTGCACATTGCCCAGCTATTTAGCTATATATCCATATAAAGTTTTAAGTTCTATCTTAAAAACGCGGTTTTTGGTAAACATTTTCCTTTTACCTTCAACATGGCCAAAAATGGCCTGAGGTGCCTTCCAAAAATGCTTGCCTGGCTCCACCCCTGAACAAAATAGGATTTTGAAATTTTGTCACGCCACATATAAACAATAGCTAGGAAAAGTCACCAAGTTTCGTAAAGCTGCGTCAAAAAGCCTGGAATTGGCAAGCAAAAAATCCGAGGGGGGCGAATTCAGCCCCCTGCCGGGAATAGGGTTAAGTTCTTGCCGTCTCAGGGCCTTCCTGGCACTTTTAGCAGTTTCATGGACCCTTTGTCGTGTTGGGGCCCCTCTTGCGGTCCCACGGGCCGTTGGAGTGTTTAGGGACCCTTCTATTCACCTTAGGGGCCATCTTGCCATCTCAGGGTCCCCCGGAGATCCTGCGACTGCATCAGGAACCTGAAGCTTTTCGCAGAGGCCTCTGAAACCTATTTGGGGCCTCTGTGACATTTTAGGGGACCCTATGACGTCCTAGGGACTCAGTCCTCATCTTGGACCCTATGACCTTTCTGGCGGTTTCAGGGGCACCTTGCCGTGCTGGTGCCCTGTTGTGGTCTCAGGGGACCCTTTTGGAGCTGAGGGAACCTTCTGTGCGTCTCAGGGGTCATCTAACCCTCCCAGCGGCCCCCTGACTGCATCACGAGCCCGTCTAGTTTTCACAGAGATCCCATAAAGCTCATATGGGACCCCTCCGGGGCAAGCTCTTTTTAAGTCTGAGAGGAGCCCCTTTCATGCCCTAGGGGGGGAGAGATAGCTGTCATGGTCCCTCTTTGGATATGCGTCTGGCGATCGCAGGCCATTTTTGGGTGCAATCGTGTACGAGGCTCCTACCATCAGAAAGCTGAGACCCCTAACCACGTAAGACTTGAAGGAAAACGCAGCTCATGGGTCTACATTTTTTTGCCTGCATAATCACATTTCCCTTTGCTTCCTTTTTTTAGCGCGTTCATCGCTCCAACACCATTTTCCTTTTTAGATTCTTACGAGGTCCCTAAGCCCGTGAATGGGGACGGGGGGGGCAGAAGCATAGTTTTGACCCCGACCCATTGTGATTGGGGGCAGCTGACCTTGTCTCCCCCTCTTCCGCCGCCCTTGCCCTTTGATGCTTCAGAGGCTTCTTGATGCTGTAGGAGGTCCCTCTGAAGCCATAGGACGCATCTTTGTGCTATAGAAGGTTCCTACAAATGATACGATTCGTTTTTAGGTTACGGGAGGCCACCTCAGCACTTTCTGCTGGAGGCCCCTTTGGGATGAGGGGCCCCTTTGGTATGGGGAAGCGCCCTTCCTGAGCACCCGCCCCATCCCTGGCCGATGTATGGCTTTGTGCCTGGCCATTCTATCTCCCCTCCCCAATCGCAGCTTTGTACTCCTGAAGGTCACCTAGCAGCAAATACTGGCGAGGGTCAAGATTGTAAAATCAACTATTTCATTACAACATTGTCTAAAGACCCGGCATTGCTGTATCTGCTGCAGACGTTTCTCCATACAGTGATGGACGCAGCCGTTTTGACCGCCGAAGGACATTCTGCGTTTAATTTATAAACATCTTTTCGTTAAATTCACAATTTGTTTGCATTTACGTAATGTCCTATCAGTTCTGCAAAGAATAGTTCCTCAGGTTAATTCTGTGAAAAATCTCCTTGATGGCTAAATTTAGCATGGAAAAGGGTGCTTCAAAAGTTCCATGTTAAGTCTGAGTTATTTTTCCGCGCAAGCGGGATGCAGCCATAAACGACTTTGAGCAGGGCACCTCCGCTCCGGAGACAGATGGCGCAACCGCATGTGTAAGAACCCGGCAGAGTCTCTCCAAATGCAGGAACTGCGCAGGATCGGCCGGTCCGACCGCACCTGGGCATGCCATGCCGCTAACACCGGGCGATGGTTACGTGCTTCGAAGCGGGCTGTTCGCTGGCCGGGCAATGGTGCTCTCCGGCGTCCAAGCAATACTCGTTCTAGATGCGGAGATCGCGGCGGCGGTCCGCCCGCGGCACGTCTGACGGGGACCACGCCCAGCCCAGCCTTCCGCCCCGGGCTGCTGGGGCCACGCATTGGCCCTGCTGCGGAGAAAAACGGCTCCGCGCTGTCCGGCACGGCGCCGGACGTTCCTCGCAACCTCGAATTGCGGTGGCAAAAGACGAGCCGCAAACCGAACCCAATGAGACTAGAACAGCGTGATGGGATTCCACGCCATAAAAGTATAACCGTGGAATAAACAGGCCCTAGCATCACGCGAGAGATAACCGCCAGCAGCCGCATGAGAAAAAAAACAATGGGATAAAAAACTCTGGTTTGGAAAATTCACGAAACCTTGGAAAACCCACAGGCGCTGTAAGGACATACAGATTTGAAAGTGATGTGGTCTGGGATGTCCGATGCACGAGACTGCGTGATTCACAGGCTCGTGATTCAACTCTCCTGAGTTTTCTGGATTTAGCTCTCAGGAAACTACGTCGCGAAGAAAAACTACTTATATAAATATGTATGAGTCGCATACACGTGTCATCGCAATTTGGACGAATGCAATTTTTCTTTTATCAGCGCTTCCTATGCCGGCTGCAGCCAAACATCCAAACATCTCCGGACCTCCTAATCACTGAAAGATCTAAAATGTACACTGGACCGCGTACACAACACCAAAATACGCGAATAGGTCGAATGTCGTGAACAGAGCGGAAAACATCCTAGGGTGATGTTACGAGAGGCTGCTGCTAGATCGCGTGCAGGCAGGTCGTCTAAGGAATGTTACGGAATGACAGCCAACCAGAATTACCATACGCATGCACGCACTGATATGCTCTTGACTTTAGGAAAGTTAATCCGAGAACTGCTGGGATCATGTTTTTTAACGTTGTTTTCCATTTACATATAACTCCGTAACCAAACAGCACAGCGCGTCAGATTTTCAAGTGCGCTAGGGACATCAAACACGGGTTTTGAAGGTTATCATGCGCGCTGGTGGCCCTATGAGCACCAGTTGGGGAGTATTTTTAACCCTCCCGTTCTAATTTATGATCTGTCCTACCAGTTGCAACAACATTTCGTAGAGAGGTAGTCCTCGTATTGATCTTGCAATCCTCAAAAGCTAATGACCTACATCAAGTCAGTCTGGGTCAAATGACGTCATGCATGGAATAAGTAGGGCCCTTTCCTTTCTCCGTACCTACGGGACCGATCACCATCAAATTTTGTGGAACCTTGGCCGTGTGATAATCTTCCGCATACCGTAAGGCGAGGCTGACCTAGGTTAGGTCAATCTGAGTTCAAACCTGGTCGTTATCTGAAAAGATGAAATTTGTCGAAATGAACCATAACACAATCTGCTGGGTTTTGTCCCTTTATATCCGTATTTAAAACGGCGTACTTTTACGACACATAAGGTCAGTCGAGGTCGACAAAAAACATCCCCGGAAAATCTAGTCGAGGTTATTTGGATACATCCGGTGAAGAAACCTTACCTTTTCACTGAATGCTTTTAATTGACCTCAGCTGACCTGGTATAGTTTGCCTACGTTTTGAGGCACCTGCACTCATCATCCAATCAGTCTACACATTTAATTCTCGTCCTTGAAAAACGCTACATTTTCAACACCTAACCTCGATTAACCTCGACTGGTCTGGCTTAGGTAGTTTATAACTTGGGGCAAATACATTCATTTGGAGAAAAACTCCTTACAAAGTTTTGTTGATACAAAATAAATGGGTCACCAGGAAGAAGACAGAATCCTTCACGTTTATTATTCGATTTTGTTTGACCTCGACTGACCGAATCCATGCTACCCGTGCCTTGGTTTTGTACCTTTAACGCACAGGCTTATTCCCCACAATGTTTTGGAGCTGGCTGCCCTGTAAGACATACTCCATACGCAACTAAGTGCCTGTCCAACGGCCCGACACGTGTGCGATCGTCCGTCGCCGACGATGGACCGGCGGCGCTTTCACCCCCCCCCCCCGCCCGACTTCACCGGGTCATAGGCAAAAACATTTTTAAGTATCGAAAGGTAAATAGTACGCGAGATTGGAGCATAGGAAAAGAAAAATCAGCGCTCTATCCTTATTACCGCGGAATTTATGCGTGAAAAGCATGAGTGATCTGCATTTGCTGTCCCTCCGCCCCTCCGCCCCCCCCCCCACCCCGACCAATGAGTGTGTTATCCCAGGTTACATAAAATAGCACCAGGAAGAAGATGCTGGACAGTTTTTCTTTTCTTTTCTGCGTTTGCTTGGTTTTCATCAATACGTCAGTGGTGCAAGATGGCCATAAAATGTACATCAGCCATGACTTCACACAAGGTCATCGCAGGTAAGAATTCACATGACTGCGATGTTTTCAAATATTCGCCCTCAAAATGGATTATAATTTGCTGACACGGTACAACACGGGCCTCCTCCCTACGTTCAGTGGCCAGTGCGCAATCGTCACATGAGCCCAAACCGCATGTACAACATCTGCCCTAGCACCTTGGCAGCGGCCCTACCGTCTTTGAATAACTTTAAAGTCGGTTCCATGGTATTGCACGAAAGGAAGCTGTTGAAAAATGATGCTGGTCCTACCAGCCCTAAAACAGTCCTAAGCCGATGCATCGTTATATCAAATAACATGAAAATAGGGCAAATGAGAAATTCGAGGGAAATCGCTTTGAAACGTCATAAATATGTAATTGTACGCTTACAGCATACTAGGCACGACTTCTAACTCAAGTATCACAAGTTGGCTATCTCAGTGTAAAAGAAATATATTAAATGTGGAATATCCACTTTAATCCATACATTTAATGTAGGATGTGGCGTCGCACTATTGACGGGGAGAAATAAAAATTATTCTAATGTCTAGAACAAATGAACAGATTTTAAGGCTTCAGAAGACGATCGATACGCCGCTTTGTGATTTCGGGGCATAAGAATATAGGGGAACTAAGCGGCATGGAGACGTGCTGTCCGTCCCCCTTGTGCATGCGGGACCGACCGCCCTGACCGGCGCCGGGCCGGTCCGTGCCGGCGCCCGGCGGGTGTCGGGTCACCTTGGCCAGCGTGGCGTCGATCCGGACACGTGCGGTCCGGATTGGTTGAGACTGATGTCTCGTGATGTGCACCGTCAAGGTCAGACCAGCCGCGGGGAACTAGATTGTTGATACTGAGCTGGAGGAAAATCTGTAAGGCCAGCTGGATGGATACTTCTGACCTGCAGCGGAAACTTTTGGCCCAGATCGTGATATCAACCACCCATGAGGAGGTCACGCATAAAATGATGGAGGGGGTCGGCGAGCGTACTGAAGCTGCGGACCGTTTCGCTGTGAGCAAACTGCTCCACTGACAGTATGCGATACATGGTTTTAGGCGTTACTCTTTCTTAGTTTGCTGGTGATACTTTATGTAAAACAAAAATTACGAAGGTTTTAGCTCAGCTTATCGCCCCTGGAAGCCGCCAGAATTTACGAGACCTTCAAAACCTCACGGTTACCTGCCGTGACGTGACCCTCAAGCATTGCAGCGAGGTGAAAAATCTGGGCGTCACTTTCGAAAAAACCTTGTCATGATACAAGTGCATGAGTGTCGGCGGCCGTCGCTGCGTAGGCATCTCAGTCGGTCTCTCGCATGCATACCACGTCCTGCCTCGGAGCGTCATCATCACGCTAGTCAATGCCCTCGTTTTCTCGCAGGTCCGATGCTGTATTTCATTTTACGATAATGGATCAAAGAAAAACCTTGTCAAAATTCAGAACATCCTGAACTTTGTAGCCAGAGTTATTTTCGGCCGTAGAAAACTCAATCACATCTCGGTCCTGAGAGAGGAAGTCGGTTGGCTGACGGCCCAGCAGCTTGCGGAATTCTGCACTATGTGTTTGACGCACGGAGTACGCAAGAGCGGTGAGCCTGATGCGCTTGCAGCCTAATCCCTCCATTCGAACAATGAAATATTCCGGCAAAGCATGATGCAGGACGGTTTGCTGTACATCTCCCAGTCCAGAAACGAGGCTGGGGATGCGGCGCTTCCGTTCCAGGGCACAGGGCACAGACGATGTACAATTGGCTACCACCGGGCTGACATCATTTGGAGAGCATCGCTTCACGCCCGCGCAGAAACGACAGATGTTGGCTGGAACACCTGTTTAACCATGCCGGGTTCTCTGAGCGATTTACTCACGCAGCACGCACTCATGTAACTAGAGTGCCCATTGCGTTCACTTGTTTTCTAATGTTTGGGTCAATATTTAATATGTTCACGACCTCTGTCACAAAAACTTCTGCTTGTCACCGCCTGCTTTTGCAAGGAAAGCACCAAAGCAGGAAAACAGCCGGTGACATATGGTGTTCTTCCACCATATGTCAAGGAAGGAAGGAAGCAACTTTCTTTGATGATGGCAAAGTTGCTTCTGGACTGCAAACTATTAGCACTTGGAACAACAACAACCAAACAGGACCTCAGAATAACGCGCGCTCGTGGGGTGGGGGCTTATTTTGCCCCCTGTGTATCTTCTGATACACTGAAACGACTGCGATAAAATTGACTGGGAAAGAATTTTTAGGGAAACGCATAGTTAACTTACATTCCTCAGAAAATGAATGGCCAAGGCATTGTCTGTTGAGGTCAGGTGAGTCGACTGTCGAACTAGTAGAGCCCCTCCTTTTTCAAAAACTACAAGACCGATGAAAACAAAATTTTCGAGAATCTTAGTCCATACTGTCCATACTTAGTTACTTAGTCCATACTTAGTCCATACTTACTTAACATACTTAGTCAATACTTAGTCCATACTTAGTCCATAGCCTTACATCCTGCGAAGCGAGGTTGACCTAGACCAGGTGAAACGAGTTCACCCCAAGTCAACATTTGAAAATATTGTATGTCGTCCGAATCGATCATTATACGATGTGGAGAATTGTTAATCGGTAGGATATCCTTGTATAGTCGTATGTTAAATGACTTTTATAGGTCATCTGAGGTCATCTGAGATCATCTGAGGTCAACAAAATACATCCTCACAAAATGTAATTGAGATCGTTTGGGTGTATCCGGAGAAATATCAGCCTTTTTTAATTAACAGCAATTAATCTTGGGTAACTCAGTTGACCTGATCTGGTGTTCTCGTGCTTTCAGTGAACTACAGTTACAATGCGATGAATGTCACCGGCAGTTTCCTATATGACCCATTTACGGAAATCTACATTTTTATACATGATTCCGGTTGGCCTCGGTTGACCCGACCCAGACCGCTTGTGCCTTTGGATTGTAAATTTATCGTGTAGGCTAACTCCAGACAATGTTTTGGAGTTGGCTGCCAGTCAGG
This sequence comes from Capitulum mitella, assembly GCA_030062745.1. Lineage (NCBI taxonomy): Eukaryota > Metazoa > Arthropoda > Thecostraca > Pollicipedomorpha > Pollicipedidae > Capitulum > Capitulum mitella. The sequence continues at coordinate 19,298,769 of CP099847.1, read as the reverse complement.
ACCTATTCCATACCAAAACAAAACAGTGCACTTCCTTCGGCCCGGTACAAGTCCAGTCGTCCGCCGCCGACGAAAGACCGGGCGCGCGAAGGGCCCTCTACTTCGCTGGGCTGTAGTGATAGAAGTTACGGAGCGATGCTGAAATTTACACCTGCAAGAATTAGGGGCTTATCTTCATTGCCGCGAATGTTATGCGCAGAGAAACATGAAGCGTACGCAACTTTTGCACCTAACAGTGATGATTTAAATCAATAGATCGGCAGCGTCGGCAGCGTGGTCGGCAGCCAGAGTAGCGTGCATGGGTACGAGAAGGATGTAAGCAGACGGGGCCGAACAAACTCACACATTTTTCTGAGGGTGTACTCGTCCCACGGTGACTGTATCGAGCAACGAACGATATGCTTTAACCCGTCCCCGACGGCGGGCCGGCTGACCGCCCCCCTGATCATTTTTCAAGATTGTGTACCTTTTGCTTGATCATTCTGCAACTTGTATCCAATTTTTGACCACAGGTCAAGTGAGGTGTAAGACCTAAGTGAGGTCAAGTGGACCTATGTCCAAAAAAGTTTAGCGCCCTGCGACTTTTTCGCAATATGATACGATATCACAAGGATAACAAATTTTGATAAATGCAACAAATCTGCTATCTCGGGTTTTTCGGAAATGTCTGGGTAATGGACAAAAGGTAAAGCTCGTTTCCAAGATAACTTGTCGTTTTTTTCCGAAAATGGGCGGAATTTTTTTCTAACAATTTGAATGTTGGGAGATCCAGCCATTCAGTTTCCGTCAATGTTCGAATCAGGTCACGAATAACTGTTATAAGTCAAAATCCACTGCATCAAAGTCGGCGCTGAATGACTCAGATCGGATAGAAAATGTTAAAACTGGCTCGCAAAGTTGCGACTGATACCAAGAAGTCCAGAAAGTTTCGAAAGGTTGTAAATTTTGGAAATGGGCGGATTTTTGCGAATAAAGTTACGTCATTTGTGTAGACTGATAACTCATAAATGTGTTCCAAAACAAAAGCATCAGAAATCATCACAAGTACCACTGGGATCAAGAAACAACATTTGGAATGGCATATCCCGAGAAAAAAAGAGCGCTGAGGTTAGTTTTCGTTAATTTCATACCGCGGCCGCCTATTGCGTCCGCCGTGCAGCGGTGCGAAAATCGCCTTGTCTTTAACTCAGCGTTTCCGCGTACATATTAAACAAATCAGAGAAATTAGATATACATCGGCATCTACGGACTTTTACCTGTCCGCTGGTGCATTTATCTAGTCTTAATCAGACGTTAATCACAGTCTTTGAGATCCAGGCCGTTTCTCGGTCTCATGCAGACGGCTTTGAGAAAACATATATAAGGCGTAAATGGTTTACATATTACCCTAAACCAAAAATGAGTTCAGTTTCGAGCTCAACTCCTGACGAGCTTTCCAGCGATGTGCTTATTTTTGTCGTGCGACCAACCGTTCGTGAGTTAGATCGAGCGGTCAACCCCCAGTCGGACGTTCATGGCGCCGACCGACAGTCAAGCGCAGGTTAACACTGCAGTAGAATGTTAACCCTATTCCCGGAGGGCTAGACGGTATGGCCGATTCCCGGCAGGGGGCGGGTTCGGCCCCCCCCCTGAGATCTCGAGAACTACTTGTCCGATTTCATCGCAACAAACGGCAATCGATCTTGCCGTGACGTCAACTACATTTTTATAAAAAGAAATTTTCAAAATTTTGAAATTTGTGGATACAGGGGGCAAAAATGTCAAAATGGGGGGTACTTTTGGACTTCTTATAACTTCATTGTTTATGGACCGATTTCGATGAAACTGGCATGAATCGAGAGAATTATGGATAGGGCTTTTACCATGAGTCCGCAAATCTGAAATTTTCAGAAAATTCATGGGCGTTCACAGGATTTCAAAAATAGGAGGATTAGTTTTCTAACAACTGGATGAACAAAAGAGGCAAATACCCTTTTTTGGCTTCTGCTAGTCATGTTATACTAAAGAAGTACAAATCGTATTACAATGTTTGTATAATGTTAGCATAGGCGGTGCCAGGGACATGAAAAAGGGGGAACTGTCATGGTCACACGTTTCTCAGATCAACTTGTGACCTTTGACCTTAAATGACCTCCAGTGACCTTGGGGTCACTTGGAATGATCTCCTGTGCATTTAATGTTATCTTTAAACGTTTTCAATCATTTGAATTCACTCTATTTCAAAAATTTCGTTTTATGGCTATTGCGATATAGGGTACGCGCACGGACATTTTAGGTCATAGCTCCGCGACCCGACCTGATATCAAGCTGAAACTTGGTACACAAGTAGAAGGCTCCCTTCTACGTCATGTATATTTCGGGTTTGGCATTTGAAACAAACGGCCCCGAAATTATAGCGAAAAAAAACAAATTTTGACTTTTGACCTTGACCTGACCTTGTAAAATGACCTCAGGAGAACAAAACTATATCTGCACATTGCCCAACTATTTAGCTATACATCCGCATAAAGTTTTAAGTTCAATGTTAAAACTCTGTTTTTGGCAGACATTTTCCTTTTACCCTTAACATGGCCAAAAATGGCATGAGGTGCCTCCCAAAAACGTTGCCTGGCTCCGCCCCTGAACAAAATAGAATTTTGAAATTTTGTGACGGCACGTAGAAAGAATAGCTAGGAAAAGTCACCAAGTTTCGTCAAAAAGCCTAGAATTGGCAAGCAAAAAACCCGAGGGGGGGGGACGGATTCCGCCCCCCTTGCCGGGAATAGGGTTAAGACGTTAGAGATAGCTGAAAAAGCTGGTCATGCGACCAAGAAAGCAAAATTGCTGCAGATTTCAAGATTTCGATCTCGACATTATCAACGATCCTCAAGAAGAAGAATGACATCAAAAGAAACCTCAAGTCGTTAATCTTTGATTTTTTATATCTTTTGAAAAGTTGTACTGAAGTACTATTCCAATAATGTTGCACAGATCAACGGGAATAATGCGCTTTAGCCCTTCGGAAGCTTTCTACACTTACCCATGAAATGATTTTCGACGTTGCTCTTGGCGGTGTTTATATTCAAAGGATTTTTTGTTTCGTTTTCAAATTTCAAGACGATTTAAGTCGACGCGAAATTTCATTATCGTTCCACTTTAATATGTATTTGTTTTGCGGATTCAGCTATAACGAAGTTTGCTTATAATAAATTTTAACGATGGTTTCTACAGATACGTCATAAACGGATTTAAGCGTAACAAATTCAATACAAAATCACCTAGCATGACCACAAAACCCAGCAAACCTTCGAGGAGTGCTAGCCTGTGTTCTCCCTAGGCCTGGAAAACCCATGCTATTGCGTGACTTAGTTGAATGATAGCGTTAACACATATGGCAATCCAGTCTATCACACCGTGGCCATCATCCGTTTGCTGGCCACAAGCCCGGGAGCGACGTTATACAGGTCAAATACATGCGGCACAGTTAGTCGTCGCGTGATCTATGTAACAAGCTATGCTTAGCGCGGGGCTTAATGTCCAGGTATCAACAAATAAAACCATTCGTGCTAAAAGAACAATGATGCTTCTTAAGTCTGGGTATTCATGAGACTCCAAAGCCAGGTTCAACCGTCGCCACTACAGGAGGGTGCAACCATCCCCCTCCCCCGAGCTTTTCCGCACTTGTCCCAGAACGACTGCTCTGATCGCTCCAAAATTCTGCATAGCGCAGTGCTCAACATTTTTTACATGTTGTTTAAAATGTGAGATCAATATCTTGGTAGATCACTGACATGTAACCCCTGTCTTTAAGGTACGCCATTGAGAAATCACGTTACGGCGACGATCTGCGGTGGAGAGCATACATTTTTAGCGTTTTGTAGTGCTGGATCTAGTAAGTTTTACAACCATCTAAAGTGCAACTAAAAGTTCAACTCCATCCCGCTCTGTTTGTATAAGATGCGTCACCACCTTACGCCCGAGGTCCTGACACTCTTAATCCAGTCACATGTTTTCCCCCACATCCTTTACTGCCTTTCGGTCTGGGGCGGGGCCGCGTCGTGCCACCTCAGCAGAGTTCAGAGAGTGGTGAAGTTTGGGGCCAGGATCGTCTCCGGAGCTCGTAAGCCGGATTCGGTGTCGGCGATCTTGAGGGCGCTAAGCTGGCGCGCCGTACGCGACGTAGTTGATAGGCGCGACAGCATTGGTGTCTTCCGAGCCCTGAACGACTCGCGTGCTACAGTGGCGGTCCGGTCCCTGTTCATTCCACGTACCGCTATGTGCCAGCGTGTCACCTGGACGTCGGCGGCCGGCGCCCTGGAGCCGCCGACTTTCTGTCTGTCTGTGGCCCGCAGGGTTTTTTCGTATCACGCGGCTTCGTCCTGGAACCGCCTGCCGCCGGATATCACCGCCTCTCGAACCCGTGGAGAGCTTGCGCGTAAGCCTGACGAACAAACTCCTATGCCTCGACGTGCCTGACTGCCTAGTTTTATTTGTATGACTATTGCGCGTGAGCTGTACTGTACCGACAAGAATCAAACAGTAATCCACGCGGTGGAAAGATTCGCAAATAAACTGAACTGAACTGAACTAAACCTACTGGGTCTTAACCCGCTCCCGACTGGGGGTGATTGACCTCTCCCCCCTGAGGTTTTTTCGAGTTTACGAGAGAACGAACAAACGCAGCGCCACGAAACTTTGTATACATTTTGCCTAATCATTTTTACATCTTGTTTCCAAAGTCTGATCTCAGGTCAAGAAAGGTGTCTGAGTTAGGTCAGGTCAAGTGGACCTATGCCCAAAAAAGTTTAACACCTTGTAACTTTTTTGCAAGACATGATATTAAAATAAAACTTCCCGGTGTTAGAGATTTTGATAAATGTAACAAATCTGCTATCTCGGATTTTTCGGAAATGTCCGGATCACTGAGCTACGATCAAGCCCGTTTTCAACATGTCGTCGTTTTTTTTTCGAAAACTAACGAAGTTTTTCGCAACAATATGAGTGTTAAAAGATTCAGGCACCCATTTGCCGTCAATGCGCAAATTTTTATGACCTCCGACCACTGACCCGCGGTCAGGCCACGAATAACCATTATGAGACAAAATGCACTGCCATCGAAATCGGCGATGAATGACTCAGATCGGATAGAAAATGGCAGAACTGGCTCGGACAGTTGCAACCAATACCAAGAAGCTCAAAAAGTTTCAGAAAATTGCAAATTTTGGAAATAAAGAGGCTTTCACGAATAAAGCTCCATCATTTATGTAGACTGATAAGTACTGAATGTTTTCAACATTTAAGCACGAGAAACCATAGCACATGCCACTGGCATCAAGAAACATTACCTGAAAAGACATATTTCGCAAAAATAAAAGAACGCTAAAATTAGTTCCCGTTAATGCCATACCTCCTTCGTCGGAGGCTCCCGCCCCGCAGCTTCGCGAAATTTGCCGTGTCTTTAACTCAACGTTTCCGCGTATATATTAAACAAATCAGAGAAATTAGGCGAGTATCGGCATGTACGGACTTTTACCTATTCGCTGATGCCTATATCCAGACTTAGTCACTGCCCTTGAGATCCAGGCCGTTTCTCGGTCTCATGCAGGCGGCTATGAGAAGGCATATAAAGGGCATACATGTCTTACATATTATCCAAAACTAAAAAATAAGGTGAGTTTCGAGCTTTACTCGTCACGAGCTTTCCAGCGGTGTGCTTATTTTTATCGCCCGACAACCGTTCGGGAGTTAGAGAGGGGCGATCAACTGCCCCCCCCCCCCAGTCGGGCGTGCATGGCTCCGACCCACGGTCGGGCGTGGGTTATACGTTCAGAAAAACGCGACTCTTGTCCTTATGAAAAGACGATTTCCCCCTATTTTCAGCTTTGCTTGGAATGGTCAGAATTGACCTCTAGTACTCTTTCTACCACACGTAGGTAACCCAGGCGTTCCTTCTACTGATAAGCCATTTAAAGGTGTGCACACCGTTTGGTTATTAAAGTTTTCTGCCAAAAATCAGGGTAATTTGACCTGACATGACCTCTGGTGACCTTAACATTGACGTAAATGGAAAAAACCCTAGTGCTTTCTTTTAGTTCCATCGAGGGCTTTCAAATGGTGTTTTCACCTTTTTAATGGGACTTGTAGTTCTAGAGATCTGGGAGGAGGGGAGGGAATTCTCATGAACATCTGCCCGGCGAAGGTAGATAGTTAGGCCCTAGGCCGACCCGGCGTGGTGTAGCGGAGTTTTCTGCTTGACGTGACAGTTTGACTATTGGCGACCTCGTTTGTACCATTATTCCTCCTCTTCAGTACTTCTCTTTTCACAAGTTCTCGCCAATTCTTCGTTTATTCGTCAGACGCACAGAGCTTCCACTCACACCACCTATATTATTGACGTCAAACACTGACCACTCACAGCGCTAGCATTTTAAGATTAGAAAAAGGAAGCATAGTTTAACATTACGGATATGATTCACCTAGAGACAATGCGGCACGATTGATGCCCTTGAAGCGCTGATGCGTTCTCAGACGTCTTTGTCTGATTCCCTTCGGTACCCTTCGATACCCTCTGATACCCTTCGACCCTGGGATCTAGAGTCGAAAGCATCTGGTAGCCTTAGACAGTCTTCACGAACCAAAGGCTTTTGAAGGGAAACCTCTACGATTTAGAAAAAATTAGAAAATACTGAAATTTGGAGGTTTTCTGATAAGGGTCTTTAAGGCCATGACGTGAATTTTGTTACACGTGGGTTAAGTAAGTTTCCGAATGAAAGCCATGTGCCGATGCTTTTTTTCACGTTCGTCACTCCAGCACTGGGTGCAGCTGCGACATAAAAGCACGATATTTAATAGTCTAGCATGTTCTTTTGTGACGTAAAACACGCACGAGTTCTTATTTCCTCCCCGGAGAATCTGCATCGAAAATGCCAACTGTCGTACAGCCTCGGCACGTCGCAGGTCTGGAATTCGATACTCCGGATGCTCGCCCGACGGTGGCAATTGCCGTGTCCCGCAGCCATCAATGGGCGTGCCGTGGCGTCCTCTGAATTGGTTCACGAAGGTCATGGTGCAGGTCCAGGGTATATAAAGCAGCAGCCACAGAGGACGGTATCTGTCAGTCGCCTCATGGTGCAGTCGGGAGCCTTCACACTGCAGACATGAACTTCAAGGCGTTGGTAAGCAAAGCGCAAGCCATATCCATCTTTTTATTTATGCCGCGGGTTAAATCACAGTCATTGTTAGGTAAAATAACTGCTATTTAAAACCAGCTTTACTGAAATGGTAATCTTTCAGTTGTCATTCGTAATGAACTTTAGCACTGTTTCTTATTTTAAACAGAAGGTTGACATCAACCAAGTTAAAATCTACCCTTGCCGGGAATTTTTGCGTTACAGCTTTCTTCCCAATGACTGGATGGATTTTTCACCACTCTTTTCTGTTGACGGTGAAAATAAAGTTCCTCGCAACCATTGTCGTGCTCAACTTGGGATCAAGACGAGGCCACTGAGCTGACTCCTACCGGTTGCGGTTGAGCTCATCTTTGCTTGGTGGTTTCAGATCGTGCTGTTCGTGGCAATAATTGCCGTCGCCTCGGCCAGCTTTGGCTACGGTCGCTTTGGCGGCTACGGCAGCTATCGTCGTAGCTACGGTGGTCAACGCTACGGCGGTTACGGCGGCTACAGGAACTACGGAGGCTACGGGCGCAGCTACTACAGGCCTAGTTACAGGAGCTATGGATATGGGGGCCATGGCTATTACTAATTGACACAATCACTGGAACTGGCTGATAACCCCTAAATGATTATGAAGCGACACTGCTGGACTTGACCGCTGCCTGTGCTTAAATATACACCACCCAGAGCCACAACTGTCTTTAACTCTCGCTCGGCGGAAGGGTTTTTCTCCCCCGCCCCCTCCTGTTTCCCTCTGCACCGCCGGATCGGCTCCGAGAAGCTACACGGAAACTTGGATGACCAATGCCCAGCGAATTTCGCATATTTTGAGATATTTTTCAGTCTTGGATTATACCAGGCCTGGGAAATTTTGACGCCAATTTGATAGGCATTTTCCGCAATTTTTCATTTTTTTCCGCACAAATTTACGAGATCTCTCGTCAACAAGGGTTTAAAGTTTGTACCCAGCTTGATTAACCCGTCCCCGACTGGGGGGGGGGGCAGTTGACTGCCCCCCCTGAGGTTTTTCTGGGATTGCGAGAGAACAAACAAACACAGAGTCACGGAACTTCGTGTACCTTTGGCTTCATCAATTTCACATCTCGTGTCAAAATTTTGACCTCAGGCCAGGTCAGGTGCCTGACCTAGGTCAGGTCAAACAGACCTATGTCGAAAAAAGTTTAGCGCCCTCTAACTTTTTTTCAAAACAAGATATCTCAATAATACTTGCAGGGATTAGGGAACATGATAGATGCAACAAATCTGTTATCTCAGATTTTTTGGAATTTTCCGGGTCATTAACCTAAGGTCAAGACCATTTTCAAGACATGTCGTCATTTTTTTCGGAAATTGACGGAATATTTCATAACATTTTTGGTGTGGAGTGAAGCAGACATCTAGTTACCGTCATTGGGCATCAGCGACATCAGTGACATCTAGCGATTGACCTGAGGTCACGTCACGAATAACTGTAGTGAGCCAAAATGTACCACCGTCAAAATCATCGAATTACTCAGAATGGGTAGAAAATAGCAGAACTAGCTTGCACAGATGTAAGTAATACCAGGAAGCTCAAAAAGCTTAAAAAAGTAGCATATTTTGGAAATAAACAGGCCCTCGCGAATAAAGCTCCGCTGATTGTGTAGATTGGTAACTAATGAATTTTTCCAAAATTTCAACATGAAAAACCATCAAAAGAACCTCTAAGATCAATAAACATAGATTGTTACATGTAACATATGTAACATAGATTGTTACATAGATTGTATCCATAACGTACATAGATTACATAGATTGTATCCCTGTATTTTGTATTTTGTATCCCTGTATACATAGATTGTATCCCTGTATTTTTGCCCACCTTTCAAAGGTATGAAGACTTTTTTTTATAAAAATGTTGTTTACGTCATGGCACATCGATTGCCATTTGTTGCGACGAAATCGGATGTGTAGTTTTCGAGATCTCAGGGGGCGCCGAATCCGCCCCACTGCCGGGAATCGGCCATACCGTCTAGCCCTCCGGGAATAGGTTTAACAGGTAAAAGAAGTAATTCTTGAGAGCGTAGAGCTGTGACACTCAAAAACGACAATATAAAGGTTCACAAATATGTCATGTACTCGAGATCACGTCAGATGTGTAATAATGCTACCTTCCGTGACAACTATTTAGCCCAGCACGATTCAAAACTATTCAAGGCATTATCTCACTGTTCGGTTTGAAATGGCACATTATTTCTGTTACTGTCTTGTATCGTACCGCCATCTAGTGGTTGAGATATAAAGTAGTGGTGCTCAAGGTTAGCACCCCCTCTTGTGAATTCCTGGCGTACAAGATGACCTTGACTTGTAATGGCGGGCGTGTCGCCATATTGATCAGAAGTAATAGATCGTTTGACTAGTGGCGGTATTTCAGAGGGAGAGTGAGCAGCCAGCTAAACATTTCATGGTGTCAAAAATTTCAACCCGCCATGCCTCCGTCTTAGCGCCCTCCTTGCGAAGATGTGACTCCCCGGACTTTGGCGACCTGCTGGCGGCAATGGCGCCGTGATTGGGCGTATAATGTGACAGCCTCCGCGTTGCCGTCCAAGTCTCCGGCAGTGAAACTGGCCGAACTGTGCCGGACGTGGTGCCGAGGAGGTGGCCTCCCATTTTCGGACACCACCGGAACATTGTGCCCGAGAGGTTCAACTTTCTACGGCCGCTGTCAACTACCGGGGAGTCCGTGGCCCAGTTTGCAATCTTCGCGAAGTGTACCACCTCGGCCAGAATACAAAGTTTATAGAAAGTACGGCGCAAACGTAAATGCTCATGACGCCACAAAAGTGGAAGTACGAGTTCCGTGGGTGCACTAAAATCATTTTTCTCCGTAGTGTAGTGCTGACGTTGGGTAACTGGATGAAAGAACGCATGTCAAAAAGATCGTAAGGAAAAGATCGTTTAGCAAAAGATCGTATGAGATTAATATCAAAGGACGAATGTTACGCCGAAGGCGCAGCCCCACGCCGTATGCGCGGTGTAGAGTACTAGACGATATTAGATACTAGATACTAGAAGCCGCGGGCCGATAAAAGGATGCAATCGGACTTGGCCCTGTCCAACAAAGAGGTTAAGCCGCGCGAAGCGCGGCATTAGGTTATGTTTAAATAGGGACCGTGTGCTGCGCGTGTTACAGTTCCGCACTATCACGCCCGTACCACGCACACGTTCGGAAATGACGGTTTGTTGACGACCAAGAGCGGATGATTACACCCGGCCCTGGCGCTTGACGGCACTGCCTTTTTGATAGACTACCTTGTTGGAATAGTTCTTTAGCCGCGTAAAAAGCCCGATAACATGAAGTAACATATATAGTAATATGTAGTACATTATGGTTATACTGCCAGCCGAGCACTCGCTCTTTAGATATAACCTAATATCGCACTTTGCGCGACCTAACCTTTTTGTTGGACAAAGTTAACTCCGATTGCACCCTTTATCGGCCTGCGGCCTATAGCATCGTATACCGCGCCTTCGGCCCAACATTTCTGTCGTTTATTTCAATGTTTATATCTCACGATCTTTCGACATACGATCTTTTGTCATAGATCTTTCATCCAGTTATCCAACAGACTGCGGCGAAAAATGATTTCAGTGAGCCCACGAAACTTGTATTCTTGTATTTCGACTTCTGTAACGTCACGATCATTTGCCTCTGTGCCGTGGAGTCTTTCCGGAGTCTTGGATCCTGGCCGTAGTGCTACACTTAATAAAGATTACAGTACAGTTTGCATCGGCACTGAGGTGGCTGGCTACCACCTGTGTCTTCCCCGACGAAAAAGCTGTGGTTTGCGACCATTTATGCCTGGGACTGCGTGACCACCGCATTCAGCAAGCGGTGTGCAACCGCGCTGACCTCACGATTTCAACGGCGAATGAGATCGCGCTCACGGAGGAAGCGACTGGCTGGGATGAGGAGGTGATTGGCGGCCACGAGCCACAGCCCGCTTTCGCTACGGCGTCGGAAGACGGCTGCGCCACCGTCGCCTCCGGTGGTCTTAGCCCATGTCGGACCTGCTGCCGGTCCAGCGTTGTGAATGGGAAGTGTTGCACTGCATGGGGCAAACGGTGCCTTGTTCGAGGTAACTCGAATCATTTCGCGGCGAGTGAGGTGCGTCGCGGCGGGCATTCGGCCCGTTCTCGGTCGCACCCGCGGCAGAGTGAAGAAGCTGATGAGAGAGAGAGAGAGAGAGAGAGAGAGAGAGAGCTGACCGCCTCTGGGTCGCGTGTTTACGATAGGCTGGCGTGCATACCAGTACGGCACCAGGTTTCTTTGTTGACTGATTTAGCGCCCTCACTACTGCTGCTGACCTCCGGCAGTGACTTCGAGTCCGGGGTATCCCCAGTCGAACGGTAAGGTCTAGAATTCCGTCAAAACAGTGACAAAATCTTATGGCCCGAAGCACTCGCTGATGGTCGAAACCTCCTCTGGCCACTGCTGATGTAGCACAGTACCCCCAGCGAAGGGATGGCTGTCTCCCATACGCGGAAACTGTTGAGCCGCGCTTGCCACATTTCCTTGCCGACACGTCGCTCTCATCCACTCCCGTGCTACCCCACGGCGGTCCCAGAGTTACAGGCGCGTCAGAAAGCCTGGCAGGACTCGTGCCATGATCGGACCTTTGCCTCCCTTGTTTCCCGGTCAGTCAGTCCGGATACGGCTTCCGGGCAGCCATTTGTGGTCATCCACTGGTGTTTGTGTCCGGACCGCGGGCCGTCAATCGTACTGCGTGCGTGTTGCAGATGTGCTGTATCGCCACAATCACCGGCAGCCTTTGGGCACCAACGACCTTCCCCCACCCCGCCGTTGACTGATGAATCCCTTCTGTCCTGTCCGGCCGGTGTCTGGGGAGGCCTCCCCTTTATCTGGGGGCGAAGTTCCGGCGGCGGTACCTCCGCCACGGTCCGCGCAGGGTGCTCCACTGTCCCCATCCCGGTCGTCCACCCCGCGCCCATGTCCGGCTTCATATCCTCTGCCCCTGACGGTGCCTGCTGATTCAGAAGGGATCACCCTTCACCCATTACTCTCCGGCGTTTAGAAGGAACCGCCCGGCCAACGGCGTGTCCCGCAGACTATGTCAGGCCGTAGCTTAGAACATCCCAGTAGGTTCACTGAGTGTGTCAGCTGTTTGTGTGTCAGCTGTTTTCCCCCTTTTTATTGGCGTGTGTTTATTTTTACTCTCTGGCGAATGTACGTGCGTACTCTGGTTTTGATCGGCGATCGTTGTGCTGCCCGTGTTGGTGGTTCACGTCTGAGCTCTTCGAGACGGTGTTTCTCAGTGCGCTCCGTTGTTTGTTTTTTTTTTTTTATTTTGTCGTTGAGAAGATGTCCCGGTCTTCTATCACACCGTCTTCTAGTGATCCAGATATAACGTAATGCTGCTCAAGGTTAGCACCCGTTCTCGTGAGTTTCTGACGTGCAAGGTGGCCTGGAGTTGTTGTGATGGCCAGTAGCGTAGCCAGGGGAGCCCTAGAGGTCCTGGGACCACTGAATTTTTTTAGGCCGGCGAAGGGGCTCCCTGGCATTTGCCTTAACCCTATTCCCGGAGGCCTAGACGGTATGGTCGATTCCCGGCAGGGGGGGGGGCGGATTCGGCCCCCCGAGGTCTCGAGAACTACTTGTCCGATTTCATCGCAACAAACGGCAATCGATCTGCCGTGACGTGAAGTACATTTTTACGACAAGAAATTTCCAAAGTTTTAAAATTTGTGGATACAGGGGGGCAAAAATATCAAAATGGAGGGTACTTTTGGGCTTCTTATAACTCCGTTGTTTATGGACCGATTTCGATGAAACTGGCGTGAATCGAGAGATTATGAATAGGGCTTTTACCATGGGTCCGCAAATTTGAAATTTTTAGAAAATTCATGGGCGTTCACAGGGTTTCAAAAATAGGAGGATTAGTTTTCTAACAGCTGAATGAACAAAAGAGACAAACACCCTTTTTTGGCTTCTGCTAGTCATATTATGCTAAACAAATACAAATCACATTCCAATGGTTATATAATGTTAGCATAGGCGGTGTCAGGGACAGAGAAAAGGGGGAACCGTCATGGTCACACGTTTCTCAGATCAACTTGTGACCTTTGACCTTAAATGACCTCCAGTGATCTTGGGGTCACTTGGAATTATCTCGTGTGCATTTAATATTATCTGTTAACGTTTTCAATCATTTGAATTCATTCTATTTCAAAAATTTCATTCTATGGCTATTGCGACATATGACGTACGTACATATACGTACATATACGTACATGACATATACGTACGCGCACCGACATTTTAGGTCATAGCTCCGTGACCCGACCTGATATCAAGCTGGAACTTGGTACAGAAGTAGAAGGCGCCCTTCTACGTCATGCATATTCCGGGTTTGGCATTTGAAAAAACGGCGCCGAAATTATTGCGAGAAAACATTTTGACTTTTGACCTTGACCTGACCATGTAAAATGACTTCAGATAAACAAAATTACATCTGCACATTGCCGAACTATTAGCTATACACCCATATAAAGTTTTAAGGTCTATCTTTAAAGCTCTGTTTTTGGCAGACATTTTCCTTTTACCCTCAACATGGCCAAAAATGGCCTGAGGTGCCTCCTAAAAACCTTGCCTGGCTCCGCCCCTGAGCAAAACGAAATTGTGAAATTCTGTCACGGCACGTAGAAAGAATAGCTAGGAAAAGTCACCAAGTTTTGTGAAGCTGCGTTAAAAAGCCTGGAATTGGCAAGCAAAAAACCCGAGGGGGCGGATTCAGCCCCCCCCCCCTGCCGGGAATAGGGTTAAGGGCCCCCTGGCCAGGAAAGGCAAACTTACTCCTCCGTAAAGGGCTCCCGGACCCCAAGCAAAGATCCCTCTGGCAGACAGCAGGGTGCCCCTGGACTGGAAAAGGTAAGTGGGAACCCGGCATGTACATACCAAAAGGCGAGTACCTTAAAGGATGCTCCTCTGCAAAGGAGCCGCCTTCAGGAAAAGTCCTCCTGCCATGAGGTCATATCGCTATGTCAGGAAGGCCCACGAAGGGGCCCCTAGCATTTGCGTAAAGGGGTCCCCCTGGCTGGGAAAGGCAAATCCACTTCACCTCATAGGGCCCCGCACCCCAGTCAAAGACCCTTCTGGCAAGAGCGGGGACAGGAAAGGATGCTTACCCTGAAAGGTAAGTGGGCCCCCCGGCATGCACCTGCCAAAAGGCTTATGCGGGGACAGGAAAGGATGCTCCGTTGCAAAGGAGTCGCCAGCCAGCATAGGCCCTCCTGCCATGGATAGTGTAAGTGTGTCGGGAAGGGAGTCCCAGTGACGTAACGTAAGCCAAGAACCTTTGGGGTTCCTATCATCCCAACACTAGAATTTCTTCGCATGGAAAGGGAATCCCATGGCCGGGTCCTTGGGCCCATATCCTAAAGGGTTCCAATGTCCACTGACCTGGAAAGGTCAGGGATCCCTCCTCTGGTTCAGGAAATCCTCTCCTGAAAGACTGGGGGTCTTCTAAAAATAGTAATGGCACTCTCAAAACCTTCGGGGCCCCACAGTATACTCCGATGGACTCTCTACATGAATTCAAGGGATCCTCTAGAAGAATCCAATAGACTTTCCTCCGGCGTTAGGGTCCCTCCTCAAACATTCTTACTCACTCCCTGAAACAATCAGAAGAGGATTTTTGAATCAACGAGGAAATGGTTAAGGAGCCATGGGAAAAAAATTGAGAGGCCCTATGAAAACACCAAAGGCTCTCTCAAAGGCTCGAGGGGTTAAAAAAGTGCCATGGGCCCTTTGAATGAACTGAAGGAATGTCCAACTTTTAGACCTGAGTGTTTGTTCTTAAATTCATCTCAAAGAATCACTGATTTTTTTAGCGACACCTTCAAGTTTTTGGACACTCCGAACATTCAGAAAGGGGTTTTCAGTTGTACGAGGCTTTGTTTCAGAAGCCTTCTTGAAGATATCAAGAGGCCGTTCGAAACGCCTGAGAACCCACAAAAGTCCAAAGGCCCTTTAAACTAGCTGAAGGAGGGGCCCTTCCTAAGGCCTGAAGAATTCCTTTGGAACAAAATTCCTTCATATTCCTTGGAAAGAAATCCTTGAATGCATTTACAAGGGCCTTGATATTTTCAGGTTCCACCTCAGACATTCCAAAAGAATACACCGGTCGAGGAAATGTTTGAGGTCCCTTTTAAAATAATAAAGTCCACTAAAAAGATCGAGGGCCCCACAGGAAAACTCTGATGACCCTGTAGATGAATTCAAGGAGAGGCCCCTGAGATCTGAGGGACTTTCACTGAATTCCTCGTGAGGGCTAACTGGAGTTTTTATCAGCCTTCAAACATTTGAGAAGACCATTAATATTTTGAAAGGTCTCTGAAGCATTCGGAAGAGTTTTTAACCAAATGAGGAATCGTTTGAGGCGCCCTCCGACAACATTCTTACGACAACTTCTCAAAAGGCTTGAGATTTCACACAGACTCGGTGGATAATAAAAAAAGGAAGATCCTCTGTGGCGTTCGAGGGGACCTCCTTAAATTTATTTGGAACTACCTTGATATTTTCAGAGGAACCTCGTGCATTCTGGAAAGGGTAAACTGGACCAGTAAATGTTTCAGGGGCCCTGTGAAACTATTATAAACACTCCTAAAACTTTTCGGACCCCACAGAAACTCTGATGGACAGTTTATATCAATTCAAGGAGAGACACTCCCGGATTGGTGGATTGATTATTGGGCTTAAGGGGGCACCGACTTTGAGGTTATGTGACGCCCATGACACTCCCGGAAGGCTACTAGAATTCATCTAGAAGACCCACTGAAACGTTTGTGAACCCTTTAAACCATTGAATGAGCCTTCAGTACCTTCAAGGAGCCCACATTCAGGAACGGAGTTTTGAGCCGGGCGAGGAAACGTTTGTGGGCCCTCCAAAAAAACCAAAGGCTTTCTCGAAAAGGTTGAGTGTCCCACGAAAAACTACAACAGGCCCTCAAGATGAATTCCAGGAGGGAACCTGGGACCACGGGAAGGGCCCCGTCTTGAATGTAGCTAGAAGGCCCATTGTAGTTTTTATGGGGTCCTCAACTCTCTCAGTGAGCCATTAGTCGTCGTATTTTCAGAGCAACTCAGCATTGCACTAGAGTGGTTTAAAAATTTTTCTTAATCTCTTGAGGATGATCTGGACACATGGAGGGCCCTCTCCTTCATGACACCACAAAAACTCTTATGCCGCTTAAGACAAATGCGAGGAAGGGCTCCTCACGTCTCATGGAACAACCCGCCATAAAGGTGGTTTGTTGGGGCACCCAGGTTCAAATCGGGGCCCTTTCAGTTCTGCCCTCTATCATTTTCACAAAAGGCACCACTGAGTGTATGTATGTGTGTAAATATATATATATATATATATATATATATATATATATATATATATGAAAACAAACCAAATATCGTTTTTAACCCTATTCCCGGAGGGCTAGACGGTAAGCCCGATTCCCGGCAGGGGGGGCCGATTCGGCCCCCCCTGAGATCTCGAGAACTACTCGTCCGATTTTATCGCAACAAACGGCAATCGATTTCCCGTGACGTGAACTACATTTTTATAAAAAGAAATTTTCAAAATTTTGAAATTTGTGGATACAGGGGGGCAAAAATGTCAAAATGGGGGGTACTTTTGGACTTCTTATAACTCCGTTGTTTATGGACCGATTTCGATGAAACTGGCGTGAATCGAGAGATTATGGATAGGTCCATAAATCTGAAATTTTGAGAAAATTCATGGGCGTTCACAGGCTTTCAAAAATAGGAGGATTAGTTTTCTAACAACTGAATGAACAAAAGAGGCAAACACCCTTTTTTGGCTTCTGCTAGTCATATTATACTAAAGAAGTACAAATCGCATTACAATGTTTGTAAAATGTTAGCATAGGCGGTGCCAGGGACATGAAAAAGGGGGAACTGTCACGGTTACACGTTTCTCAGATCAACTTGTGACCTTTGACCTTAAATGACCTCCAGTGACCTTGGGGTCACTTGGAATAATCTCGTGTGCATTTAATATCATCTGTAAATGTTTTCAATCATTTGAATTTACTCTATTTCAAAAATTTCGTTTTACGGCTATTGCGATATAGGGTACGCGCACTGACATTTTTGATCATTTTTGACATTTTTGAGCAAAAAACCCCTCGGGTTTTTTGCTTGCCAATTCCAGGCTTTTTCACGGAGCTTCACGAAACTTGGTCACTTTTCCTAGCTATTCTTTCTACGTGCTGTGACAAAATTTAAAAATTCTATTCTGCTCAGGGTCGGAGCCAGGCAACGTTTTTGGGAGGCACCTCATGCCATTTTTCGCCATGTTGAGGGTAAAAGGAAAATGTCTGCCAAAAACAGAATTTTAAAGATAGAACTTAAAACTCTATATGAATGTATAGCTGAATGGTTGGGCAATGTGCAAATGCAATTTTGTTTATCTGAGGTCATTTTTCAAGGTCGGGTCAAGGTCAAAAGTCAAAATTTGTTTTTTTGCAATAATTTCGGCGCCATTTCTTCAAATGCCAAACCCGGAAAATATGTGACGTAGAAGCGTGCTCCCTACTTGTGTAGCAAGTTTCAGCTTGATATCAGGTTGGGTCACAGAGCTATGACCTAAAATGTCAGTGCACGTACCCCATGTCGCAATAGCCATAAAATGAAATATTTAAAATAGAGTGAATTCAAATGATTGAAAACGCTTACAGATAATATTAAATGCACACGAGATCATTCCAAGTGACCCCAAGATCACTGGAGGTCATTTGAGGTCAAAGGTCACAAGTTGATCTGAGAAACGTGTGACCATGACAGTTCCCCCTTTTTCATGTCCCTGGCACCGCCTATGCTAACATTATACAAACATTGTAATGCGATTTGTACTTCTTTAGTATAACATGACTAGCAGAAGCCAAAAAAGGGTGTTTGCCTCTTTTGTTCATTCAGTTGTTCGAAAACTAATCCTCCCATTTTTGAGACCCTGTGAACGCCCATGAATTTTCTCAAAATGTCAGATTTGCGGTCCCATGGTAAAAGCCCTATCCATAATCTCTCGATTCATGCCAGTTTCATTGAAATCGGTCCATAAACAACGGAGTTATAAGAAGTCCAAAAGTACTCCCCATTTTGACATTTTTGCCCCCCTGTATCCACAAATTTCAAAATTTTGAAAATGTCTTTTTATAAAAATGTAGTTGACGTCACGGCAAATCGATTGCCGTTTGTTGCGATGAAATCGGACGAAGTAGTTCTCGAGATCTCGGGGGGGCCGAATCCGCCCCCCTGCCGGGAATCGACCATACCGTCTAGCCCTCCGGGAATAGGGTTAAGTCCGTCAGGAGTACGGCCAGCTGTGCTGATGCGTACAACATCGCTCAGATTTGTGCCAGACCTCTGACACCGACACTGGACGAAGTAAGTGGCATTTTGCAGAGGCACCATATACACATATTATGCGTGTGTGAAACATGGCTGACGCCCGAAATAAGCGGCAGAGTGCTAGTCTTTCCGGGCTACAGCATACATCGGTGCGACCGTACCTCACACGGCGCAGCTCGGTCGCGCGGAGGCGGAGTCGCGGTCATCGTCGCCGACCACCTCCGGGCAACAAGACTAAGCATCACCGGCACTGACGAGTCAGTTGAGACGCTATGGCTGTCCGACACGGGCTGGGGCCGCAGCAAGGTGATGATAGATGCCGTCTATCGCCCACCAAAGAAGCCCACGACCAATGGTATCAACAAACTGCGCGGGCAATTCGAAGATGCATTAGCTTCAGGGAAGCCTGCGTTTGTCGTAGGAGATTTCAGTATTAATCTCTTCAACCCCAGCGGCCCTGGGGTGCGCTTTTTCCACGGTTATGATCGATTTCAGCCTTCTTCAACTGCTTGACGAGCGAAACCACCTGCATCCAACTCCATCATTACTAGATCTGATAATAACTAACAGTCATGGACAGCCCATGAGCACCGTCACGGTACTGGAGGAGCCCATTGCCGATCATCAACCGATCCTTCTGGCCACCTGTGCACGCATACAACGGATAAAGCCAATTAGAGGAACAGAACGGCCATGATACCGCATGAACTGGCCAGCATTCTGCTTGAGCCTCCTGCTGGCGGACTGGCAGTTTGTCTACACCGCCAGCACATCCGATGACAAGGAAGCCGCCTTCACGATGAACTGGAACGCGGCTGTCAGCCAACACTGCTCACCCGTCACCGTCACCAGGCGGCAGCCCAGCTGTCCGTGGCCACGTGGCAACGCTGAAATCACCGAGGCCATGCGTCACCGAGACGATGCACGGCGTACGTGGCCCAGACTACGCACGCCTGCCTCCTGGGCCGAGTATCAGAGGTGCCGAAACTTGTTGTTTTTGAAAATGCTTGTTGTTGTGTGCTCGCGGCTCGTTCTTGTGCGGCGACCTTTTGTCTGAGCGTTTCGATTCGTGGAAGAAGGTCGACAGTATGGCTTGATGACAGACAGTGTGACAGATGATGACAATATGACAGACATCAGGTGTGACCCAGGGTTCTCTGACTGGTCCGGTGCGCTTCGTTACCTTTGCGAACGGTCTCCCTTGCTTTCTAACAAACGGCCGACTTTTGCCTTACGCTGATGACAGCAAACTATTGCATTCTTTTTTTCCCGACAGCAATGGCCTTAAAGACCTCAAGTCACGCATCCAGCAGTCCATGCACGATCTTCAGATCTGGCTTAAATCTAACAGCCTAAAGATGAATTCTAATAACACCACTTATTCGGCACAACGGCCTCTCTAAAACAGGCAGCAAACTTTAGCATCGAAATCAATGCATCTGCTCTTCAGTCGGCCAAAGCAACCAAAGTTCCGAGTGTTCTGCTCGACCCTTGTCTCACTTGGGAAAACCAGGTCACTTTTGTTGTGAGACGACGCAACGCAATTCTTTTATCTGTGTACAAGATCTGCCGTCATCTCACTTCCGAAGCGCTACAGCTCCTTATCCAAACCCATGTTTTCCCCACATCTTGTACTGTATCTCAGTGGGGGCGGTGCCACTGATTGTCGCCTGAAAAAGTACGTGTCATCAACTACGCCGCTATATTGGTGACTGGCCTAGGTCGTAGAGATCACATAAGCCCTGCTCCGCACACACTTGGGTGGAGCAGTGTTTGGGATTCGGTGAGGAGCCACGACCTTGCCACCGTGTACAGAGCTCTTCACGTCCAAAATTCCCCGTCTGCCCTGCAAGTGATATTCGTGATTCGTGCGTCCGCCTCTCAGCGTCAAACGCGAGCCGTAGTCGCCGGTACGGGTGCCTCGCATCTGCCATACGTAAGGCTGACGAGTACGCCGCGGCTCTTCTCGTAAAGAGCCACTGTGGCTTAGAACCGGCGAAATCGGCGTGATGCGGCGCCGTTCACATGAGCACTGCGACCGTTCCTCCTGGACCATCGTGTTTTTATTTCTCATCGCGTTATGCTTTATCATACCCGACTGTGGTTTTAAGTCTTTGACAATTTGACCGCGGAAAGGTTTTCAAATAAACTGAACTGAACTGAACTGAACCGCCGTTTCTGTGTATTTATGTACTGACTGGTGGCCTAAAACCCACTTCATGGATGCCTCCTAATACAAGAATACCGAATACCGAATATGCGCAAAGCGACACTGGCCATGGCGCCCCCGGAGTGTTCAAGGGGCCCGCTCAGCGTTGGGGCCCCCTCATTCTCTAGGATCCCCTGAAAAAGTCCTGGCACGCCACTGGTGATGGCCAATGTGTCATCATGTTGATCAGAAGTAAAAGATCGTTTGACTAGAGGTGGGGTGTTTGAGAAGGAGAGGAAGTAGCGTGCTAAACGTTGCAGTTTGACGCTTTTTGTTTCGTAGTTTGTTGTGAAGCACCAAAACTGTTTTTTTTTTTGTTTTTTGTTTTTTTTTTGTTTTTTACAAATTTATTCTGTCACCACAGGCGGCGCCACGGATTTTTGACTGCGCAGTTCTACCAGGGGTGCAACCCAGCCGATAAACTCTTGAAAGGGAACCCCCGCCAAAATGGGGTTCTCTCGGGATTTGGGCCACTTCCTTTTATGATCTGCGATCTTTACAATAAGAAACTGTCGTTTGTCTGGCCGAAATGGTAGCATAGTCGGCAATCACCCAACAGAAAATGTTGCGTTTAACATAACAAAACAAACCGCCCCCTTTGCTCTCCTCCGCATGTTCTTGCAAATTTTGGGATTGGCCTCCTCCTCCGAGCAATAACCAAATTTGCAGGATCTCATTCATGAGAGCAAACTTTGACACAGTATTTCCGAAGTTAATTTCACTGGCAAAATGGCGTCGCAAAATTTCGTCATACTACGCACCAGACCTCTGTCGACGTGGGACTGATGGATATCTCGCACCAGCCAGTTTCGTTAAAATAACTTTACTTCCATTTTCATCTAAAAAAGTCTAAGAACCAATCGTATGCATAAACGCAATATTCCCCCTAACGAGTTACGACTATTCTGTGGTACTGGGAACAGGTAATACTCCACGACGAAATGAGGTATTGGTACCCCACGTACCCCACGGTGGCACCGCCCATATCCATCACACGTTCCGGACGGTTTCAAATTTGACCAAATCTGGCACAAACATCTCTCGTGTTGTTACATCACCTGCCACAATATTATACCGCGACTTAGAGCCGTTTTTCCAGAGCGACTGGAATCTCTGACATTGGCTGTTCTCCCCACTGAAAAGAAGCACTGTTGGATGTACGTACACAAAAACTGCTAAAGACTCATTTAATCGGCACCAAATTTAGCATACGTCGTAAATTGTAAGTTTCATCAAAAGCTGCGGGAAATGTGGAGTTAAAATCAAGCGCCATCGGTGTGTAATAACACCGTTCGTAAGACTGCAGTCATTTTTCTTCGGTTAATCTCAGATCTTGGCCTGGCTCCACCTCTGGACAAAATACAACTGTGAAAATTTGACGAAATGCAGAAAGGGTAGACACGTTTCGTGAAGCTGTCCCAAACATCCTGGAAATGGCGAGCAAGAAACCAGAAGGTGGGCGTCTGAAGACCTCTCGCCCACGCCCCGATATGGGAAAAGGGATAACAGCGGATAATATGATTCATCACAAGGAGCTTAAACAATGTTTGAAAATCATCGCCTCCGGTAACACGGTACTGCTGTTTTGAAAATCATAAAAAGTTTGAAGAAGAAATACGTGTGCAATGAACTCAACATCTTACCCCTTCCTAAAATGTGTAAGAAACCAAGTTAAGGCATAAATATTCCGTTTAACTAGATCATCAAGCAAGTTTCATGGCTGACGACTTCATGACTAGAAGCACCACTCACTATTTAGCATGAGGCACACACTCCCGTCAATGGGCCCTAAGAGAAATGAACATAAAAAGTCAGCGTAACCCGATGTGGGGCGCCAACCGATAGCCTAATTTAGCCAAGTCACGTTGTGCGTCCGTGTTTGCTGCCGAATGACGGTGCAAAACTAGTGGCCGGACTTTCCACGCGGCTCGATCTGGTTTGAGCCTTCTGGCACGGTACCGGAACCCGTCGCGGCAAGTTTTGGTCGCCCGAGGCATTCTGAACCCCGCCACCACCGTCAGCCACTGGCGACAGGCAAGCATTGTGCGTGAAGGTCGTGTCGTGTATCACCGTATAAAAGGCAGTATCGAGTAAAATTTACATCAATTACCAGCTGTCAGTGCTGCTGAACACTTCGCAAGACTGCAGAGATGAACTTCAAGATTCTGGTAAGCAATGATTGGAGCGCTCGCATAGCCTGCTTACGTCCATAAAAGCAGCACGATTAGTTACAAGTTAATCTAGTTCTCCACGGTTTGGTAATGCTCAACCTGGAACAGGAAAATGCACCTAATGAAGGACAAGATTTTACGATATTCTGGTGTCCAAGCATGTAAAGTTTCCGTTTCCTGTGTCTTAAATTATATATATATATATATATATATATACACATATATATATATACAAATTATATGTTTGAAAATGACAGCTAATTGTGCATTAGGAGGCTTTTTAATATACCGCTCGAGGCTGAAAATTCACGAGAGCCAAATGTTGAAGATGTAATCCCTTTACGTGACTATTAGTGTGTAAGGACACCGATTTAGGACGATTGTGTACCGTAAAAAGACAAACAGCGAGCAATGCTTAAACGTTGACGATGAATGTCCACCATGGCACAATATCAGTGTTATATGGTCATTTCTTAGAGATGCATTTAAACATTCCTCTGACTGGCAGGACTATATTCAGCATTGGTACGAATCAGTCAGATCTTGGTGAACAATAGCTTTTCAGATTCTGGCGTTGAAAGCGAAATACGACTTGAAGTCACTTTGACAATCAACCAAGACTGGACAAAGACCCAGACATTTCACTGTTCTATTCAAATCAAATGACGTCTGCCTACAAAGAAGGCGAAAAAGCTGTACGGCAAATCATCTCGATACGTAAAATGCAGCAAGGATCACAAAATAGACTTTATCATTTATTATCGCATCAGAACAATCTGACGTTTTGAAAAACAGCCTCCACCACACCAGACAAACCAAGGTGCACCAATGTAGTGTAACAACTGAAATGTAATCTCGAATGCTGCAAACTTCGTTCGATACACTTTATTGGTGCAACCACGACATTGCCACGACGCACAATGCACTTACGCGACGGCGCACCACCGGAGCACATGCAACACCAACATGACAGGACGTTTACACGACAGCAACTGATGGACAACTCTGACAGCCCTTGGACATGCAACTATAGAAGACTCCTTCATATCTGGGAAAGGACTTTGATCAGTGAATTCACCCCAGCCTTAAACAAATGGTCAAACTTGTGTGCAACTTCTTGAGTTACTGGGTGATGGGCGTTAAGTGCTGTTGATGTGATTCCATTTGTGGTTGTATCTGTGTCTATTTGATTAGCAAGATAGGGATGATTTGCTTTCTTCATTACAAAGATGCAATACTGGTGAAGCTGTACAGCTCCTGTCATTAAAAATTTGAAACTGCTAATTTGTGCCAGTTAGTTTACTCCGACGATGAGATATGATCTCAAAACGTCAGACTTTACGACATCGACGAACATATGAGTGGTTTTGTAGGAACGATTTTTATCCTTAATTTTACTGCGAAGACGAAAAACTAGAAACCCCGAGCATTGCATTGCAAATCTTGTTAATGCACAATTAACGGTCTTATTTAATCAAATATATGTAAAAGAAAATATTCTGCCAAGATACATGGACATGTAGAAATATATATCCTCTATTCCATGTAAATATGCACATATATAACATGAAAGTTGATGTATATGTATATATATACACACACATATATGTCATGCACTGTTTTATTTCTATTGAAAGGAGACATCAGAGATACCAAATGAAATGTTTTTCGGCGTTGACACAAATTTCTGAGAACTCCAAAGCTTATTTCACCGCGCGGATCATGTTCAAACGTTATCATTGAGGTGTGACCAGCAGAACAAGGAGCCGGACACCGGGGTCCGGTGTGTGGCAGTCACTGGGCTCGAGTCCAAGAACTGGCACATGTATCTGTCCCGACACCTAACAGGCTAGGCAGTCACGGGGTGACTGTGTCGTGGATTTGCAAGGAACGATCAAGATCGCCCAGCGACATGTGTTTCAGCCCTGGGCACAAAATTACTCGATATTTTGGATTACTTTGTGGCGGGTGACGGCCCAGAAGAAAGCTCGGCATATCCTCTGGACGGCACAGACTCGTGGACTCTGATGACTCATGGACAGACTCAGGACTCGTGAACGTAAACATAGCCGCAACACTTTATCTTGGTAGGCCTAAATAAGGAAAAAATGAAAAGAGTAGCTCCCAGAGACTGTGAAGCACCAACCAAAAGTGCTGATCGTCTGCACGTGCACGAATATTGTTAAATAACGAAGGCTTTGTAGTCAAAAGGTAGATCCGATCGATTATCACTCCTGCAGACAAAACTATTAGGTCTCAATGTCGCTTTTGTGTTGATTTCGAGGAAACGCCCACCGAAACTGTTATAATAGCAGCACGACCTTGTCGATCTCCCGTTTCAGTTTCTTCTTTGTGTGATGGTATCATGGGACTGTAATATCCCTCCTGCAGAAGGAGTTTGACGACTTTCCCTACGACTGACTCGTACCTCCTCACCAGACCTCCCTCAGGGCTCCGAGAGGTGTGCTAACTCATGCGTTCCGTTTCAGCTTGTGCTCCTGGTGGCCATGGTAGCTGTCGCTTCAGCCGGGTATGGCTACGGTCGCCGCTACGGTGGCTACGGCAGACGTGGGTACGGCGGATACGGACGTGGCTACGGCGGCTACTACGGACGTGGCCGCGGCGGTTACGGACGTGGCTACGGCGGTTACGGACGTGGCTACGGCGGTTACGGACGTGGCTACTACAAGGGATAAGGCTACCGTTAGGTTGCCCGTCACCACTTGTTTCAACTCCTAGCGCCCACCCCTGCCAGTGAGGTGCCGCTTTGCCATAATCTATCGCTTGTCGTTTCTGAAAAATATAGCTCTAGCTCAGAGCACGTTTTTTGTCACCAGTATCACAGCATCAGAAAGCCTGAGCGGCGGAGAGCCGTGGAAGCTTGTTAAGCCATTTGCGTTTGAACAAAAGGATTCAAACCCCGATGCTGTCTATAAAAATACTGAATTACGGTCTGCGGTAGTCAGGCCCACATGGTTACGTTTGCTTTCAAAAAAAATTCGAGAATCATGTCATTTACACATACTGAAAAGCGTATTAATGAGCAGACGAATCTCTTTCACAGGTTTTCCCAGTTAGCCCAATTTCCGTACCCTCAACGCACGGACGCATTCCCGTTGGGGGGGGGGGGGCTACTAGCCCGAGATCTCGAAAACTGCTCATCTCATGTCATCTTGAAAACGGATGATTCGCCATGACGCGAACTGCATTTTTATAAAACACATTTCGAACGGTTCTTGAGGGTGGACACAGGTGGCATAACGGTACAAATAATACATTTTTTCACTTGTTTAACTCAAATCTTTATGGACCGATTTTGATGCAACTGGCATGAATCAAGAGCTAATCGACGAGAGTCCCCACTTGAGCCATAGACATGTATATATATATATATATATATATATATATATATATATATATATATATTCGTGTATCGTTTAGGATGTTTTCTTCCAGATATATCTAGTTAAAAGTGACTGCAGGATTATCTTTTATCAGCTTTCTCGTCTTTTTTTAAAGTGAGGACTGTCGTCTTAAAATCGTTCGTTAACCGCGAAATCAGGGTCAAAAACATTCATTTATTAACGTTTCGAAAATTCCATTTTTCATCTTCAGACTACAGTTATCGCGACGCTACACCTTGTGTTTGAACAATTACCTGAAAGACCGTGTGTATTACATGTAAAGGTATTTTCATTTTTCCACTGACTGCAGCCAACGCAGTGGTGGGAGTCATCCAGCCTCGATCTCGCCCATGTAGTACGACGCGCACAGAGGATCCACTGGCAAACCCATAGCCAATCCGTCGGTCTGACGGTAAAGGTGGTCACCGGGCCGCGGAACAAAGTCTCACTGGTGTAGGCGGAGAGAAGCTGCTGACGTACTGATCGGGATAGATTAGGAGGAGGAAGGTTGGGGTGTTTGCACAAACACTCCATGATGTACTCAGTCGTCTCTTGAATAAGTGCTTATGTAAATAAACTCTCTTCATTAAGAGAAATTATAAGGCCTTAACCCTATTCCCGGCAGGGGGGGGGGGAATCCGCCCCCTTCGGGTTTTTGGTTACTAATTCCAGGCTTTTTAACGCAGCTTCACTTCACAGAAACTTGGTGACTTTTCCTAGCTATTCCTTTTACGTGCTGTGACAAAATTTCAAAATCCTATTTTGCTCAGGGGCGGAGCCAGGCAACGTTTTTGGGAGGCACCTCATGCCATTTTTGGCCATGTTGAGGGTGAAATGAAAATGTCTGCCAGAAACAGAGTTTTTAAGATAGAACTTAAAACTTTATATGGATATATAGCTAAATAGCTGGGAAATGTCCAGATGTAATTTTGTTTATCTGAGGTCACTTTACAAGGTCAAGTCAAGGTCAAAAGTCAAAATTTGTTTTTTCGCAATAATTTTGGCGCCGTTTTTTCAAATGCCAAACCCGGAATATATATGACGTAGAAGTATGCTCTCTACTCGTGTACCAAGTTTCAGCTTGATATCAGGTCGGGTCACGGAGCTATGATCTAAAATGTCAGTGCTCGTACCCTATATCGCAAAAGCCAAAAAATTAATTTTTTGGAATAGAGTGAATTCAATCGATTACGAGCGTTTACAGATAATATTGAATGCACACGACATCATTCCAGGTGACCCCAAGGTCACTGCAGGTCATTTAAGGTCAAAGGTCACAAGTTGATCTGAAGAACGGGTGACCATGACAGTTCCCCCTTTTTTATGTCCCTGGCACCGCCTATGCTAACATTATACAAACATTGTAATGCGATTTGTACTTCTTTAGTATAACATGACTAGCAGAAGCTAAAAAAGTGTTTTGGCCTCTTTTGTTCATTCCGTTATTAGAAAACTAGTCCTCCTATTTTTGAAACCCTGTGAACGCCCATGAATTTTCTCAAAATTTCAAATTTGCATACCCATGGTAAAAGCCCTATCTGTAATCTCTCGATTCATGCCAGTTTCATCGACATCGGTCCATAAAGAACGGAGTTATAAGAAGTCCAAAAGTACCCCCCATTTGGATATTTTTGCCCTCCTGTATCCGCAAATTTCAGAATTTTGGAAAATTTGTTTTTATAAAAATGTAGTTGACGTCACGGCAAATCGATTGCCGTTTGTTGCGATGAAATCGGATAAGTAGTTCTCGAGATCTCAGGGGGGGGGGCCGAATCCGCCCCCCCTGCCGGGAATCGGCCACACCGTCTAGCCCTCCGGGAATAGGGTTAAGGCGTTCTGTTGCGTAGAAGATTCATCAGCTGGGTAGAGGCTGAATTGGATTCGCGCATACGGAGCAGGGAGGGGGTTAAGCCGATTAGCAGGATGATACTCTTCAGTGGGCATTTGGGAAATAGTAGGACGACGAGGATTACCATCTTTATTGATTTTTACAATACAGCAGGCGTATCCTAGTGCATGCTACTCGTTTATCTTGGTGAAATGGATGCCTCCCACCACTGCGTTGGCTGCATTCAGCAGTTTGTTACCTCTGGTCTTAAGCTGCTCAGTGATGCCCCGCATAACCATGGTGAACTTGGAAGAATCACCAAGGAATAGTATCCATTTTTGAGAGACAGTCTGCTTTGTCCATGATGACGAAGACGTTGGACTTGTGAGCGCGACGTATGACAATAAGTGGCTACGAAGACCTCGGGGTGCCTTTTTCAGATTTCCGCTCAGAATATTTCATTTCCCAGCAAGGCACACATTGGTAATGTCACCTACTAAACAGTCCTTTATTTCACGACCTACTTTGTCTTAGTGTCTTTCTCTAGTCGCAAAATATCTTGATAGAGGATTTCAAGCTCACGCCTTTGTTAAGTGGCAGACATCCAGTTCGCCAAGGTAACCGGGGCAGATAATGGCAAGATAATAACAACGGCATCAGGATACGCCTATCGCAATGTAAAAACCATAAAAGATGGTAATCCTCTTCGCCCTGTTATTTTCCGAATCTCCAGAGTATCGTCTTGCTAATTGGCTTAACATCCTCAATGCTCCGTATGCGCCAACCCAGCTTCAGTCCCTCCTCAAATGATGAGTCCATAGACCTCCTGCACAACAGAACGCCTAAGGGCCTTTTGGCTCCTCTTGGTTAAGGGGTTATTTAAAAATGTGCTTGTCGGAGAGACGATTGAGTACATCCCGATCAATAGCTCAGAAGCTTTTTCCACCTGTACTACTGAGACGTTGTTCTGCAGCCACCTTGGCCAGCTCTACTGTCATATCGACGGAGTGGCTATGGACCCACCTTTGGGTCTTCTGTACGCGTCATACTACATGTACAAGATTGAGACAGAAGCATTTTGTGACACCATATCTGACAAACCTCACATGTACTACTGTTACGTGCTTGACATTTTTGTTGACGTTCACGACGAAAATCATTTAAAGACGCTTCAAGCTGACTTGGAAAAAACATCATGTCTGTAGTTCACTTACGAAATAGGTGAGGACAATGTGATTCCTTTTCTTGACATGAACAGTGACGCACGCGATGGCTCGTTCCGAACGACAGTGTATCGAACGGCGACAGACGAAGGCCGGTGTATGTCCGTTGATAGTCAGTGTCCGGAACAATACAAGGTCAGCGTCGATAAGGCCTTCATCAGGCGTGCTTTCTGTAAGTGTTCCGACTGGCTGTCGCTTTACGCTGAATTCGACAGACTAAAACAGACTAGTGAACAAAAGCTACGCAAACGCGAATCTCGACAAAGAAATCATCACGTGAACACTGTGATGCATAAAAGGACTGAAACGGTCCGCAAAAGTATAATCTTGGCACTTTCCAAGGTCAGATGGCTTTCGATGCACGCTCGTTTGATACGAGCTTGTGGACGTGTCGATGCTGACGTCTAGGAAACTAATTTTGTTTTCAATACTTCACTAAACACCTGGAACCTGTTACACGAACTGAACACTGCAACACCTACCACCTCTTCTATAAGAATATGATGTTTCCCGGACACCGAGACGATGAAAAGGCACTCCGAAACATCGCAGAATGCGACTTCAGGACGAAAGAAACAACAGACAAGATTATGTTAAAAATCCACTTCACAAGTCAAACGAATGCCTAGTTGATCTTGAACACGACATGTCAAGTAATCCAGCAATACTGAAACAAACAGGGACGTCGATTTCTGTAAACGATTGGGTGGGCTGAGCCGAGGGCCCGACATCCTAACCTCCCCAAATGTAGGTTTCTCAACGGATTTAGCCCACTTTATCTTGATCATCGGAAATTCATAAGTTTTTGGTTACTATTTATCGGATGAAAACAATGAATTTGTCCTTAGGTATTTGGATATATACCCATATATATATATATATATATATATATATATATATATATATATATATGGGTAGAAGATGGATAGATACATCGCTGTAGACTTTATTCTTTGCTTTCTGTCTGTATGTATTCGGCCGTTCGTTTCCTAATTATTGCTAATTTTCCTTTAAAATCGGCAGACAATATGGAGAGGGCCAAACTAACATTGGGGGCCCAAATCAACATTGCGTGGGTCAGAGTCCCCTCAAAAGCATACAGACCGACACCTCTGCAAACAAACGTTGTGTATCACTACAAATGCCCTTTGGGAGACTGCGCACTGCTTGCAAACAGTGCTTACATCGGCAACACCACAACATCCTGACAGAACGCATAACCATGCACTTACAACACGGAAGCCCACTTAAACAGAACAACCTTGCCATGAATATCTGATTCGTCACACCATTAGCTCGAACATAAGGATCCTGTCGAGGGCAACAGATAAACGACGCTTAACGCTTGAAGCCATATTCATTTGGGATATAGACCCACTAATTAACTGCCAGGTTAACGCTCGTGGTACCCTGCAGGTGTTGGAGTACCGCGACTAGGGCCAAGACTGTGAATAGGTGGGTAGTTGCTGTATTCATATGACTGTGTATTGTTTTAGCGTTGCTGGTCCGTGTTTAATTATGCCTGCGAAGCAGGATATCCGTATTGTTACTAACCCTGCGCTATGGATTGAATTTACATCGGACAAATGTCGTTAACCCATAGTCATTTCTGAAAACGTCTCCTGTGTAGACGAAACATCAGATCATTGATAAAACATGATTTTTTCTTGTTCTTTCTATGATAATGAAGACTGACAACTTTTTTAACGAACATTTACTGGAAACGAAGCGACTTATACTAACAATCAAAGCCACGTCAAAGATCATCAGTGCGCTGTAGTTTGTAACGAACAGTATAAACGCAACAATCTGCTTCCTAATTTTACGAATATATATATATATATATATATATATATAGAGAGAGAGAGAGAGAGAGAGAGAGAGAGAGAGAGAGAGAGAGAGAGAGAGAGAGAGAGGGAGAAAGAGAGGAAAAGAGAGAGAAAAAAGAGATTTTTCTGTTTTTTTTCTGTTCACCTCAGATGTTTTACTTAGACTTGTAAAGGGTACGAATTAAGTAACCAGTGAGAGTCGTACAAAATATTGATTTCGGGGCGTTTTGTCTACCTTCGGACATTTTTTAACCATGTTTATAAGTCGCGAGGTCAGTGAGTACAAGTCTTTGAGTTTCATGCACTTTTCAAAACGTGTGCTTTGATTGGAGGCTCCTCTGAGGAAAAGTTTTCTTTATCACACTAAGACGAAAATAAAATAAAAAGGAGAATGTCAACATTGTAGTCCTGGGAACGCATCGCACAGTGTAAGCATTCCCGGGCAGTCTTGCTAGGTGTTTAGGGCCGGGCGTTCCTGATGAATCAGGCCCGTTTCCATGATTTATAGACGTTTCCTGTTCGGTTTGTGGGCCAGGATCACGGTGCTATCAACCAAGTCTTGCCTTGCCAGGACTTTCCCATGTGTTGTCTTGGTGTTGGCGTGTGGTGTAGCGGACTGCAGATGGCACGGCAGTCTCCTTGACAGTGTGGTTGTGTGACTGGTTATCTGTATCAACATATGTAGAAATATAATTGCGGAAAAATTTGCACCTATTCGCAGCGTTTGAAAAAATGCGCCGTATTTTTTTAAATTAAGATAAACGATAACAATCGCTGTCTTGTATAAGTCTCAGCCCCAAGATGCCGGACCGTGCAACTTGTTGGACATCGATTCTTCGTTTGGGAGAAGTTCGTGATACCTATCTTCATACCTTCATTTAAGTGCTAAACAGGTCGCACGCAGGTCGCACGCAGGTCTGCGTGCGATACAGATCTTCGATATTGACACCAAACCAACCGTGTAATGCGTTGGTTTTCCTCTAGTTCTTAAAACTAGTTTTTTTACGCCTGTCACTCAGCTCCCGTATACGAAGACATCTCAAGTCGTGACCAAATGCTTGGGCTTCTTATACGACCAAACCCGTATACTCAAGTATATTCAGTACTCCGAAACAGTGTAATCATCACGTGGTGGGAAAAAAGTCCCTTTACGAGCTCATGTCATCCAGGGAACAGGCTTCCAGGCACACTACTAAATTAAAGGTTGTCGGTGCCGGGTTGTCTTAGCCGTCTTTGCAGTTCCATTTTCCCACAAAAATGTTTCCTGATCTGTGGGTAGATCCTTCGACATGCGGCTTGATCTGGTTTAGGCCGTCCGCTGCGATGGCACGGTGCCAACATCCCTCACGGTAAGTTCTGGTCGCCCGAGGTATTCTTAATCTTGCCACCACCGTCAGCCAATGGTAAAACAACAAACACTGTGTGAAGGCCATGTTGAGCCATCACCGTATAAAAGGTGAGATCCAGTAAAGTTTATATCAACTGTCAGCTGGTGGTGCTGTTCCACGCTTCACAAGAGTACAGACTTGAACTTCAGGATTCTGGTAAGCACACCTCTTTAGAGTTCTTGCATGGCCCACTGATAACCATAAAAGCAGCAAAAAGATTAGTTACCGGTTTGCCTATTTCTTAATGTCTTGATAATGCTAAACGCAAGAAAAGCAAAATGTACGTACTGTATAACAAAATCTTGAAATGTTTTGGTGTATCATCGTCTGGAATCTCCTCATGCGTTGTGTTAGTAATAAGTGTTAGAAAGCAGGCGTCGGAAATGTTTAAGGATTTTCCCGCTTTCTCGTGAATTTCTCGGGAATCCGAAACTCATCTTATCGTGCTGTTAATGTTCAGGCAGTTCAATAGGGATGATTTTCGGAGAGCGGGTGTAGATGCTGAGGAGCACACAAAAGCTGGGTGGCCGTGCGTGAATAACGACAAATACAGAAGCAGTAGTGCACAAGAGGTGGATGAACCCGCCTACGCCCTCTTTCGGCAAGGTAACTAGACCTTAGCTAACTAGATCTACGTCGCCCGTGTACTGATCTGCGGAAATGCCCACCGAAACTGTTGTGACAGCAGCACGACCTAGTCAGTCTCCTGTTTCAGCCTCCTTTTTGTGTGATGGTATCATCAGGCTATAATATCCCGCCTTCAGAAGGAGTTTGACGACTTTCCTTACGGCAGGAATCGTACCTCCGCACCAGACCTCCCTCAGGGCTCCAACAGGCGTGCTAACTCATGCGTTCCGTTTCAGCTCGTGCTTCTGATGGCCATGCTAGCTGTCGCTTCAGCTGACCGTGGCTCCGGTCGCCGTAACGTTGGCAACGGCGGATCTGGGCATCGCCGCTACTGACGCGGCCGTTAATAGGGCTAAGGCTACCGCTGGGTTGCCCTTACTACCTGTTGTTCCAAATCTCCGCCACCTGTCCCTGTCAGGGAAGCGCTGCTATGTTGCATCCCGTCGCTGTCTTCGCTGAAATACACTATCTACGGACGTGGCTACGGATACGGCCAATATGAGGGATCTCCTTGATGCTTAAAAAATAAAGGCAAACGTGAATGGTTACACTGGAATTCAACTTCTTAATTTCCTAAGATCGCGTGCAAAAAGACGAGAAAACGCTGAAACGTCACGTGACAAAAAAGACGCAAAAGGCCTCGTGAAAACGGATACCAAATGAAAACGCACCTTTCTTCGCGATAGCTTCGTAGATTAAGAGCAGCTTAGTCCTCCTGGATATCCATTAAAAAGTTCCCGAGTGTATTCAGATCCCGAGTGTATTCGGTACTGCTAAGTATTTGTGTGGTGTACCGGCTACGAAGAACCAAGAGGAACTGCTGGCTGACGCCACCCTGAGCCATTTTGCACCGAGGCTGACAATAGTTGTGTCGCGGTGCAGGGTTAACCGGGCGATGCAGCAGGGACGGACGGTTTACGAGTTTCTGGAGGAGTTGCGCCTGATCGCGCCAGACTGTGCGCACAGAAAACGCCTGGATGAGCAACCGCTGTACCGTTCTGTGTGCGGGTTGAGCAACGGGGCGATAGTCAGACGATCGCTGCAAGAAGGGGATAATCTGTCGTTGGAATCAGCCGTCAAGATCGCGACTGCGATGGAGATCGCGGCCGCCGACCTGTAAGAAATCGTTGTTGTGCCCTGGGCAGCAGTCAGCGCGGAGCTCTCCACGCCATGAACGCCCTCCTCGGGAAGCACATCCATAACCCCTAATGTTGATAACCCTTTATGGTTCGTAACTGCCAATGTTCAAAACTGCTAATAGTTCATAACTCCTAATGCTAAAAACCCCTAATCGTTCATAACTCTCAATGTTTCATCACTGCTAATGTTCACAACCCCAAATATCAGCTGACGACAGGCTGATGCTACCCGGCAAAATCGCCCGTGTGGAAACGATTCTGGTAACTGCTGTCGTCATTCTACCGGAACTCCCCGAGAGATCAAAAGAATAATTTGACGTTCACTCGTTTCTCGCCAAGTGACAAAAACATCGATGAAAGTGTGGTGTGTCACGTGTGGGCCTTTGCGGGTAGGATTTTCCCAGGACCAAACTGCGTGCGTTATCGGTGATGCGAGTTCCGCGGCTCCATTAGGGTAGCATTTTTCAATGTGTATGCGGGATTAGCCCAGAGATGTCGCCGCAAGCGATTAGAGGTAAATGGGGTCGGTTCCTAAGCTCTGCAGGGAAGTGCAGCAGGACGTGCCTGCATTTGCTTTGGCTATTTACGGATAAATGCACTGGCGACGGGGGCTGGGGCGATGCTCAAACGATCGCTGCAAGAAGGGGATAATCTGTCGCTGAAATCAGCCGTCAAGATCGAGAATGCAATGGAGATCGCGGCCGCCGCCTCTGAAGTAAATCATTGTACCGCGACAGCAGTCAGCGCGGTCTCCACGCCACGAAAACTACGGCGCGGGCGCCGGCAGGGCTGAGGAGACGACCCATCCATTCCAGTTCCTCACTGGCCGGCCTCAGTTGAGACAGATGTTGCCTATGGCAACCGTCCGGTGGCCTAGCTGGCGGCGACGGCACTGCCTTCGTGCGTTGCGGGCGCCGGAATCACCTGCCTCTGGACAAGGGGTGTTGATTTGCATTCTTGCGTGAGGGCCTTGGCCCCTTCACTGTTGAATTGGGCGAAGTTGGAAGTTGGAAATTGGAAGTGATAGTTGAGCTCCTCCAAAGTATGTTCCGCGGGTTTTATAGGGAAATCGGCAATAATAACGAAAAAACGGCCGCAGTAGGTGAGTGATAAGCCAAAGGTATAGAATAAAACACAGAGTAGTCTTTTTGCTACATATATATATATATATATGCATATGCATATATATACATATATATATATTCCTCTTTAGATGGGAATGTATGCAATTTTTGGCTCATAAGTAGTAACAAAAATACTCTTGAGTTTCTGTTGGTCAGAATAATGTTGGCCGAGGGATTATTATGAAGTTATCCCTAAGCTAATCCCAAGGGATTTTCATAAGATAATAGGTCCTTGAGAAACTCGCATTTTGGGAAGGTTAACTTTTCGGGCACTCGGCTCCCCTCCCCAATAATGTGCAGAAATCAACGCCCCTGATCTGGACAATCCGCACACGCTGGCGACCTGCGACGCGTGCCGAAAGGTGGGAC
Organism: Capitulum mitella; assembly: GCA_030062745.1. Lineage (NCBI taxonomy): Eukaryota > Metazoa > Arthropoda > Thecostraca > Pollicipedomorpha > Pollicipedidae > Capitulum > Capitulum mitella. Next base: position 19,262,885 of record CP099847.1, on the reverse strand, counting down.
ATCTTCGCATGAGGTGCAGAACGGTGCGTACCGTGCAGGCAAGCATCATGGGATCGGCTGACGAAACCTTCACGTTTCGAGTGAATAGCACATCGAAGCCGGACCGGGCTCCGCCGTACAAGACTGCGACGAAAGTCAAGGGGAGGCCGCTGGTGTTTGCACTAGACACAGGAGCAAGTCGGCGATCATCAGTGGGGCCATTGGCGGACGGACTTAAAGAGCGCTGCACTGGAGTCGGACGGCGAGTCGCTGACAACATATACCCGGGACGCGGTGCCGGTGCGCGGCCGACAGTCAGTGCACGTCAGGTGTGGCGTGCAGGAGGCCACACTGGCCTTGCTTGTCGAGTGGGGCCGGGCCGCCGCTCCTCGACGAGGCTCGCGCAGCTGCGGCTGCCGTGGTATCTTCAGCATGTCCTCACCGCTGAGGTCTTCGGAAGTGCAGCGCGCTGTTCCCGGATGACGTCGGTGCCTGTACGCAGACGGTCAGCCTGGACCCATCGGTTCCACCGAAGTGCTACAAACCGCGTCCCGTGCCCCTGGCTTTGCTTCCATTCGTAAATGCGGGTAGGGCAGGCAAATCGAGCGGGGCATTCGGTAGCCGGCAAAGACTTCCGACTGGGCGGCGCCAGTCGTCACCGTACTGAAAACCGACGAGCTCCGTTAGAATGTGTGGCAGTTACGACCTGACGATGAAAAGAACTTTCCGGGTCGAGCAGTACCGCTTCCGCACATCGATGAGCTTCTCACCGACCTCGCAGGAGGCCAGAAGTTCACGCGCCTGGATCTCAAAGAGGCGTATCTACTGGGGCCGCTGGGTACAGCCAGCGCTGCACTGTCATCAACACCCACCGCGGCCTGATGGCGGCCACTCGTCTGGTGTATGGAATGTCGTCAGTTCCGGCGACGTTTCAGTGGATGATGGAGCAGCTGCTGGCGGATCTGTCGCACGTGGCCGTCTTCCTGGGTGACGTGTGCATCACGCACCGGAGCGGCGAGGAGCACCGGCACAACGTGGAGGCGGTGCTGAAGTGCCCCTTGGATGCGGGTTTGAGGTTGAATCCCCGCAGGTGTCAGTGGATGGTGCCAGAACTGGAGTACGCCGGGCATCGGTTGGATTAAAGTAGCATCCATCCCACAACAGAGAAAAGTGCAGGCCACCGTGAAGGCGCCACAGCCCGTGGGCGACAAGCAGCTGAAGTCCTGCCTTGGGCTTCTGATGTATTATTTGGAGTTCTTGAACAGTCTTGCCTCTGTGGCGTCGCCGCTGTATCAGCTGCTGAAGGCGGGTCAGCCGTGGCGCTGGGGACTGGCGGGGCAGGCGGCGTTTTCGTGCACTGAACAACTGCTGGTGCAGGCGCCATGACTCTCTAACTACGATGTGACCGCGCCTCTGGTCCTCACTGTTGATGCCAGTCCCGACGATCAAGGGGGCGGTTCTGTCTATCATGGACGCTTCTGGTATAGAGCGCCCCGTGGGATACGCCTGCCGGAGCCCTGGCTGTGCCGGAGACCAACTACAGCGAACTCGACAAGGAAGGCCTGGTTTTCGTCTTCGGCGTAAAATAGTTTCACTGGTTCCTGTGCGGCCTCAGCTTTGTGATTCAGAGGGACCACAAGCTGATGCTGGGCCTCCTGAGCAGCGATAAGCCGCTGCCACTCATGTCGTCATCCCGAGTAGCCAGGTGGCGTCTCCCTCTGCAGGCGTACCAGTACAAGCTGGAGTACGCCCCCTCGGCTCGGCAGGCTCACAGCGACGGTCTGAGTTGTCTGGCGGTGGCTGACTACCCGGCCATTTGTTCCAGATCAGGGGGACATCGTCTCTCTCCTGGAGTCGGTGGGTCAGCTGATTCGCGTCAATCAGATCCGTCAGTGCACGGATCTGTGCCCCTCCCCCCCACTCGCGTGCGCATATCATTCGGTCATGGACGGCCGATGGACGGAGCCAGTGCCTGTTGGAATGGAACTGTTATACCTGTGCCGTCTCGAGCTCAGCCTCGAGAATGGCAGTCGACTCTGGGCAACCGCGGCGCGATGCCTACTGCCATGCGGGAGACAGTGCTCTCACTGCTTCATCAGTGACATCCTGGAATCGTGGCCATGATGTCCAAGGTTCGTGTTCACGTACTGTAGCCAGGCATGAATGCTGGTGGGATCGAGTCGAGGGCGCGGAGCTGTCACCTGCGCCAGCTCAACCAGTCCCGGGCACCTCCGGTACCGGAGCTGCCCGGGGCAGGCTGATACCCGGAGATACCTGAACACATCATAGAATCGCCTCTACATGGACTGCTGGGCCGGTCGATGGGGCCATGATCCTGGTAACTGTGGATGCCTACTTCAGGTGGATCGTAGCGCATCCTACGATATCGTCCACTGCAGAGGCGACGATCGAAAGGCTGCGGATGATCCTTGCCGAACACGGGGGGGGGGGGCTCGCGTGGTGGTTAGTGATAACGCAGCGGTATTCACCAGTGATAACTTCATCGGTTTTACCTATAATGGCGTGAAACGCGTCTTCTCCCGCCGTCTATAACCGTCCATATCGCCCCGCACACGAAGTCTTACGGTCATGGGAAGAGCACGTCCAAAGTGGTCAGAGCCCGCCTGAAGGAGCGTAGTGTTGGGACGCTGCAGACGCGCCGGAGTCGGGCGCTGTTCCAGCAGCGGACGACAACCTACTCTTCTACCGGTGTCTCGCCCGCGGAGCTGTCCTACGGCCGCTCGCTAACCACGTCTCCGGCTGAACTGCGCCCTGCTGGACTGCGTCGGCGCCAAACAAGAGCGGCATATACTGACGAACAACCAGCACTTGGCTGCGTTTCGGCAGTTCCAGCCAGGCGACACTCTACATGTCTGCTGCGGATCACGGCTCGTGGCGGTGGTCGTCGACGTGTCCGACCGCCAGTGTGACGTCCCGCTGCCGCACGGTCGTGGCTTGTCTGCACCTTGATCACCTGCGGGTTCGGTCAAATGGCTACCCTTCCGCCACCGCCGGCCGGTGTCGCCGCCCACGGACGCCCCGCAGGCGCCACCTGGCCTGACGGCCTCTTGCTGTCGTGTCCGCGAAGTGCTGTCGGGCTGGCATTCCGCCGTCTCGAGGGTGTTGCATACTGCGGCTCCTCGTCGGTCCTGGCCACGAGCGTCAGGTGCCCGCTCGCTTCCAGTAATGCCTTCGCCCCCCCCCCCCGAGTCAGCCCGTTCAGGGGATCGCTCGTGTGTTTGTGCTCTTTCGTGTGTATTCTCCTCCTGACCCTTTGCCCAGCATGCTCGCTGGTCGCCGGCCTGTTCTACTAGCTCCACTCGTTTGTTTCCTCGTGCTCGTGGGGAGTTATCTGTCTTAGAGGAGAAGAGTTGATATGTGAGCAGGTTTAGCCTAGAGTTGCCGCCGCGAGCGATTGGAGGTAAATATTGTCTGTGCCTCAGCTCTGAAGGGGAATGAAATACAGCGCCGTACGCGGCGGAGCGCGCGCATTGGTTTCGGCTTTCCAAGGATAGATCATGTTTCATCTAACAAATCTGCCGCGTAGGACGCCACGACGTGCAATGATTAACGGGTTATCGCGTCTCTGTGTTGATGATGGATACATCAACCAATCACAGTGCCCTAATTCAAATCCCATAAAACCTGATCTCGCGCCCAAAAATCTGTCATTCTTCAGTTGCATAAACTGCAAGTCCTCTGTCTCTGTTCAAAACCTAATAGAAATTTCTCTTTAATTTTCTTTTTATTGATTTCTTAAAATTTCTCCCTAAAAATCTATATTTTTCTTTGCTCTTTAAAGTCGGGTCTCAGAATAAGCCAATTTGCTCCTTTTCAGGCCTTCACCTAAACATCGAAACAGTTGTAGTACTGGTGTAAGTATTAATTATATTATATTATATAAGTATTCATTATAAGTATATCATTCGAACTTTTCCGAATATTCTTATATTGATTGCAGTGTTAACATCTTCTCGGAAGATGAATGTTTGGTCGAATGTTCGAATATTCCGAATCCGAATACTCAGCTCTACCGGTAACACATCATTGCTTCTCTCCGTCCAGGGCACGGCGTAATTAGGCTCGGCAGCATGGAGAAGACTTCGTCGCCCGCGATCACATGTGGAATGGCCTCTGTTCTCCACCGCCTTGAAGCGCTGCAAGTAGTGGCAGACGGAGACCCGTCCACCAGACGCTGAACCTGAGGAATATCTCACCATCGCTCTCGATTCTAGAACAGAGTATCTAGAGGCCAAATATCGCATGCCAAAATATTGACAGCTAAATATCGACAGCTTATTATCGAAATGCATGAATATTGACATGCCTGAATACCAAACTGCCAAATTATCAAATGGTGGAATATCGACAACAAATATCGAATGGTGAAATATCGAAGCGTAAAATTATCGAAAGGCAAAATAGCAGACCGACCAATGATCAAATGCAATGATGCAGCGAATGGTGTGTCGCAGACAGAGAAGAGGGCGTGCAGCAAGACACGCAGCGGACAGCGTGCCATGCGTGCGACATTGTATGTACATTGCAATAGTGTTGCATGGGGCATGGCCGATGTTGAAAAATGGTGTTTGAGAGGCATTTGTGGCCTTGCAAATACGTCCAGTACGTTTCTGTGGCCTGTTTACGCCTGAGGTCACGATCCTCATCCCTCCGCGGCCCTCACGGGTCGTGCGCATGCCTGTCTGCCCGAGCCCTGTCAAATGGGTGAGGTGGGTAGCGCGAGTCCCTCTCCACCCAGGGCCTCCTGCCATGGCTTTAACATAACCAAACATTGAACGTTGGAAAGTGGCGTAGCCGCGTGAGAAGATGCGATTAGTTGGGTGCAGGGATGTATGCGCACTTTAACATAAGACAGCAGTCTGACGTGTAGCAACAAACAAGCCTCAGTCGCAGATTATACTGATGCAAATTTAGCCTCTGCGGCACCGGAAGAAAACATGGAGACGTATCTCTCACACATTTTCGCTGCGGTTTGGGCTAGTTTTCCTTTGCATGGTAGATCTGGCTTACATCACTGCCGCAGTGCTACCCAACCTAAGCGGGCCGTTCGATCAAGGACGAACCCAGTGGGGTGATACGTTTTATGGAGGCTGAACACATCAAATGGGTTGGAAAGATTTTCGGTGACACTGTCCGAGTTCCCACGATGCTGAGATCGCAGTTGACCATTTTCGTGCCTTTTCGAAAATGCGCAAATGCGTCATGAATTCGTTCACGCCATTTCTAAGAGGTCCCCGAGTCGTTTTATGCTATCCCCGCCTTCAACACAAGATGACCCACGCACAACTTGGCTTAACCTTTCTGGTCATCGATTCGCACTACCCAACAAGAAAGCACCATCTACGTTTGTCTGTCTCACAGAGAAGATATAGAATGGTGGCGGGGGCGGGCAATGGTCGACGGTGACGAAGACTGCGATCCCGTCGTTAAGAGCCGTTTCCGTTACGAGCCTTTTCCGATGCGTTGTTCAGTGCGAACCTTTTCCAATACCAATATTATCTTAAGAAACCTTTCGTTACGAGCCTTTCCTTTGCAAATCTATTCCTTAAAAAGCCTTACGAGCCTTTTTCTTTTTCATACTAACTTTTTGCAGTACGAACTTTTCCGTTACGAACATTTTCCGATACGCACCTTTTCTGATACGAGTCTTTTCCGATAAGAACCTTTTACGATGCAAACCTTATGTTTTTCCAAGTCTTTGATTATGAGCCTTTTCCCATGCGAACCGTCGGCATACTAACTTTGGTCCGGTTACCGGTCCGGTCCGCGCCACTCCGTACCGCTCCAGCCCGGCCCGGAAAATCCGAGGATTCACCGCCCGCGAAAGAGGCAGGGGCGTCGATTTTTGTAAATGATTGGGGGGGAGAAGGCGAGCCGAGGGCCCAACAGCCTAACCTCCCGCCAAATGTGGGTTTTTTCAACGGATTCATCCCACTTTATTTTGGCCGAACGAAATTTATAATTTATTTGTTACTAGTTGTCAAATAAAAAATTGCATTGATCCCCACGTATATAGGTATATATATGCATATATATATATATATATATGCATATAGACAAAAGATGAAAAATAGACAGACATTGTTTAGACTTTAATCTTTATTTTCTGTCTATCTCTTATCTATTGCGGCCGTTCTTTTCGTTATTATTACTCATCTCCCTTTAAAACCGGCAGCAAATATTGGGGCGCCCAAGCCAACATTGGGTGGGCCTAAATCAACATTGGGTGGGTCAGGGTCCTCTCAAAAGAATCCAAATCGACACCCTTATATCGAGGGTGTAAACTGAGGTCAAGAGCTACGACGGAAAACACGTTACGTTTTATCTTCGGGAATACGATAGGAAAGAGATGTCGCAAAACCGATATATTAGGATTGCTTGAGGTGTAAGGCATCGAATAATATAAATCTGGTGCAATTAATCTTTTATCTCATCAAAAGAGGTCGCAATGAAAAGAACGCCTGACTTTTGCCTAAACGCCGCTCCGATGGGCGGAGCGGCGTAGGCCGCTGAGTGATGAATTATGAATCTACAATACCATAGCATGCCTAAAATGTAGATTTTGTGTAGATTCGAAAAAGGTTTTTAAGACATCTAAGTTACGCTTTCAAGCTAATCTGAGGTCATTGTATTCCACAGGTTTAAGACAACCTTGCATAACCTAAGATGGCCTTGGATGACCTAATATGACCTTTATATGTCATTAGACAATAATGTTTGTTAACTGGCATGCTGCACTTCTCTTCAGCATTTATTATTATCTACATAAATGCTTCTGCAGCTCCGAGAACACATTTAAGCCGACGGTCGCGCATGACAACGACTGACTTAGCATGACCTGGATCGGACTTTATGGGTAAAACACAATCATGTGGTGTGTAGATAGACTCACAATTGATTGACAAACACAATGGTATCCGTTTCGTTTCATCACCATTTATTCTTTGGCTTCCATTTGCGCTTTAACTCGAAAAAGTACCACTTTCTGCCAATTTTTGACCTTTGATCCGACCTGTTAGATCCGTTGGTCTGAAACCTTAAAATGTAACAGCAGTCGCGAGATCTCGTCACGTGCAACACGCTGTTTTTTGGGGGGATGGGGGCGACGCTCTAGAACTCTCGGTGTGGAAATGGCCGGGAGTCGTACCCCTCCCCCTCCCTGTATGTTCGCGTTATGCAGAAGGTTCTATATGGGCGAAGGTTAAGTCACGGAGATCGGCAAAATCAGTTTTGCCGGCGGACGACCCTCTCAGCAACGTGACCTTGACTGGGAGGCAAGCAAGATAGCGCTTCACGTGCGGCGAAGGTGACCAATTCACTGTGGGAGACGTTCCAAGCAGCGCAAGCATGGCTCTAACCGCCATCGAGAGTGCTGAACGACTCGGTCAGGTGTCGAGAATCCAGACATGTGCCATGAGCATTCAGTTGCTGAAACCAAAAGCCGTTGAACTACGTGAATAAACTGAATGACTCGGATAAGTTTTTATAGTGCTTTCTTGAAGTTGGTTAAAACACAATTCACCCAGTTTTCTCCTTTTTTACGTTGTAAAGCTTAACGATCGTCGCTGGCCTCCTCGCGGCTACAGAGGGATGGCTATTGTTTTTCATGACAAGTATCAATACAGAAATGTCAGGCTCCTGCAGTTGTGAACATTGATTGGAAATTGCAATCACTTTGGAGTCTGTTTAGCTATGACAACATACGCGTTATAATCGCTTCGCTGCGCCGGCCATCACGTGTACATGTTGTTCTGCGTTTCATCGACTTGTTGGTGATCTGAACTAGAGATGTAGTTTTTCAACCCAGATCAGCCATGCATTTGATCTCGTGTGGGTTGGTGGGTTTTTTACTCGGCTCCAGTTAAGCTATTGGGTTGCCGCAGGCTAAATTATTTTAGCCCAGCACCCCTTACATGTGGGCTATGGATGGGTCAAGAGGGTAACAATCTGGACTTTTGGGGTAAATCAAAATTTGGGTGGGTGGACCCCGGCTGGGTGGGCCCTAGGCCGGTTTTTTAAGTTCCATTCCTAATCTGAACTGTGATTTGATATCCGCCTCGACACTTTCCCATGCATTTTTGCTTGATGTTCTTGAAAAGTACTATTTTAGTCAGGTCATATCAGCTCCGACCTGTTCATCTAGTTCCCTACTGGCCGTGATAATAACGAACCATGACACTGAACGCAGTGGCATCTGATGCTGTCATTGTGTTGTTTTATTTGCGCCTTGTTGGCTACCTCACCCGCGTATAGAGCCATGTGTAATCAAATGCCGGTCTTTCAAACAATTTGATCTGATAGGTTTTGAGACTGGCTGTCGCGCGACCGACTGGTCTGTCCTTTCTATTGCAACTGTCTTCAGTGTTTTGTCTACGTTGTTTGGTCTACGTTCATTGGTCCAGCTTAACGTTCCCATCAAGTCACGCACTCTGCGCACCCCCACTACCCCACCGACATCGGGCGAAACCAGACTTTTATTCATGCCTCGTACTGAATGCATGGTCCGGCTTCGCATATTATCCCAAAGCCAACCGCTAGGCGGGCGCGACATGTAGGGCTGACAGAATGCGACATATCGGCAGGCGCATTCTGGAACGGGGGGGGGGGCGAGCGAACGCTTGGAAAAGCGACTAGGATTTACCGTGTTCCGCTCTATCTGGTCAACTCATGCCTCATGAACAACGACATCCTGGACTCCTGCAAACATTCCCTAGCATATCCAATCTACAGGTCGGGTGCGCCTGGAGCCTCGTCTGACTTCCGTCCTATTCTGATCTACCGGTCATTGTCAAGATTGTTGAGCGGGCGGTTCAACGCCAGCTGTCTTACGTATCGGGTGATTTTGCGTCAAATCGCACAAGAACTGACCTGAACCCCTTCGATATTGGTGAAATTTGGTTGGCTCATAGTGTCTATCGGAAAACGTCAAGCCATAACTTTTTAGGTCTTGGCGACCTTTGAGATCAAAGGTACAGGTCCTGGAAGGTCGCCAATTTTTGCCGACATTGCATGATGCAAATTCCCATAATTCGGTGGCAGATTGCCACAAAAAGGTGCGATTAGTTCCATTCGAAACAATAATGTTTCTTCTTCTATAAATAAGCCCATTTTTTCGATTACCTCGGGATGACCTTTGATCTCACCAGATCACATGGAACATTTTGTTTTTTAGCCATGTTTGCTCACCGCGGTCTTCGCAAAAATGTAGCACAATATTCCCCAAAGTATCTGCTATAAGTGCGGCATAAACATTTCTGGGCAAATTACAACTTTCTTAGATATCTGAGTTTAAGTGGCGCTAGTGGCGCTTGAAGAATACGCCATCAGGCTATTTAACGAATATTAAATGATTTCGTGCCTTTCGTTTGGCCGACTGTTCAGCGATTTGGTGTGCACAATGCCCTGCGTGCCTGCTACAGGTCAGCTTAGTGCTTGACCAGAAACGTCAAAGGTCATGACATCCCACCACCCATCGACCTCTGCTATCCAAATCTGATTTATCCGTTCTTCACATTTCCACGAAGGTGTGTCTGTGGTGTGTCTTAGGCTTTAAAACCAACTTAGGCTTTAAAACCAAATCTCATAATCAACTATGATTATGAGATAATCATAGTTGCGCATCGTGGCCTTCAGAAGGTCAAACGAGGCCAATGACAATGGTTGACCTTAGATTACCTATTTTGACTTCGGATTATTTGAGTTTTTCGGGGTGCTGGTTTCGAATTCCACATTCATTGTGCACGCATCGAGTCATTTATGTTCATTCCATGTCCTGGATAAAAGCTAATTTTCCGATCTTTTGAGGCTTGGTCCCAATCATCACGTCTATCTGCTCCCATATCAAGTTGTGATTTCATTGGTAATTATTCCATCGTTTATGGGGAGGACTTAATGGCAAAAAATAAACATTCTCCAACTAACACGAAATCTTCGATGTGTGCAAACTGTGATACGTGAACAGTTTATGTGAAATTTAGAATCAGTGTCCTAAAAAAACTACCAACGGTCCCAGGCCAACAGGTTATCCAAGGCCAATCAAGGTCAGTGACCTCGGCTGACCTTCAAAAGGCTCCGATTGGCGTCTAAGATTGTCTCAGTTGGCTTAACCCTATTCCCAGCAGGGGGCAGCCTAACCCGAGGGGGGCTGAATTCGCAATTATGAACTCGAGTTTTTTGCTTGCCAACTCCAGGCTTTTTGACGCAGCCTCACGAAACTTGATGACTTTACCAAGCTATTCTTTCTATGAGCCGTAACAAAATTTCAAAATTCTTTTTTGCTCAGGGGCGGAGCCAGGCAACTTTTTGGGAGGCACCGCAGGCCATTTTGGCCATGCTCAGGGAAAAAAGAAAATGTCTGCCAAAAACAGCGTTTTTAAGATAGAACTTGAAACATTATATGGATGAATAGCTTAAGAGCTGGGCAATGTGCAGATATAATTTTGTTCGTCTGAGGTCACTTTACAAGATCAGGTCAAGGTCAAGAGTCAAAATTTCTGTTTTTTGCAACAATTTTTGCGCTGTTTTTTTCAGACGCCAAACCCGGAATTTATATGACTTAAAAAAGTGCCCTCTACTTGTGTATCACGTTTCAGCTTGACATCAGGTCGGGTCACGGAGCTATGACCTGAAAAGTCAGTGCGTCAGTATAGCAATAGCCATAAAATGAAATTTTTGAAATAGAGTGAATTCAAATGATCGAAAACGTTTACAGATAATATTTAATCCACACGACATCATTCCAAGCGACCCCAAGGTCACTTTAGGTCATTTAAGGCCAAAGGTCACTAGTTGATCTAAAGAACGTGTGACCATGACAGTTCCCCCTTTTTCATATCCCTGGCACCGCCTATGTTAACATTATGCAAACACTGTAATGCGATTTGTACTCCTTTAGCATAACTAGATTAGCTTAAACCAAAAAGATATTTTTGCCTTTTTCCTTTATTCATTTAAAAAAAAAATAATCCTCCTATTTTTGAAACCCTGTGAACGTCCATTAATTTTCTCAAAATTTCAGATGTGTGTACCAATGGTAAAAGTCCTATCCATATTCTCTCGATTCATGCCAGTTTCATCGAAATCGGTCAATAAACAACGGAGTTATAAGAAGTTCAAAAATACCCCCCATTTTGACATTTTTGCCCCTCTGTATCCACACTTTTCAAAATTTTGAAAATTTCCTTTTATAAAGATGTAGTTTACGTCATGGCCAGTCGATTGCCGTTTGTTGCAATGAAATCGGAAGTGTAATTCTCGAGATCTCAGGGGGGGGCCAATCCGGCCCCCTTGCCGGGAATCGACCATACCGTCTAGCCCTCCGGGAATAGGGTTAATCGGTACTGCGTGGCGTGTTTTTGTACCCGCGACCGCCTGCGGATGTCAGAAAGGGCATCTCACTGTCATTTCAGGATCTCACAGTCGGATTTGAACCTGTGTAACACCAGCTGATAGCCTTGAGTCTTGCGATTCAGAAAATACGATGTTAGCCTTACTCACACGGTTGATGACGTCACAGGTTACGTAAAAAGCATAATACGGCGCCGAAAAAGTGACATCGATTTGTACATCATAGCATCGGTAATACTGGTCTTAGAGCCTCCAGGAGAAAGGTCGTGACCTTCTGCATCAGAAACAGGCTTAAATGTAAAAAAATGTCGGTACAAGGTCAACCTAGGTCAGTCAGTTCATGATCAACCTATTTACCTTACATTTCAAAGATCGATACACTCGCAGCCGTTTTGTGATCGTGATCGTCACGTGACGAAAGTGGCGGAAGTAAAACCTTTTGATGATCAGTTTTCCATTACCTGCTTTTCATCCAGCCAGGGTCAGCCTAGGTCAGGTCAGATAGGTTTGCATTATTCTTCCTGACAAAGAGCAATAATTACTCGCTGGGTCTGAATTGTGTCAGGTATAGATCTGAAATGACATCTGGTGATAGTTAAATCCGCGCTGTCTGCTCTTTATCGGGTCAAGGTCAAGCCAGATCAGGACGGATAGTCATTTTTCTTTTTCCAACAAGAAACAGTAATTGTTCTCTGCTGCTTCTGAACTGTCTTCCACAGACAACGTTGTATTTCATTTCATTTTAAAATCTACCTAGGACGTGACCTGACATGATGTCACGTTGCATTTGGTGAATCTTGCTACGAGGCGCATATAGATCTGCTTGTCTGGCTTAAACGACGAAGAAAGTCAATGGCAACCACTTCCGTCGCCCACGGTGGAAACCAGTTTCAATGTCATCATGCATGCGACCTAGCATGACCTTTAATGTTGACGTGCCACGGTAGTTTACCCTGTTTGGGCCAGTGTCCTGTGTAAATCGAAGTAATTTATGCATTACATTCGCGAACACTTTAAAAAGCAAGTATGTTCGCGCAACCGCCAGCAGAGGCGAAAACATACATGCAAGGGTTTACTTATGATGTCATATCTCTATAACCTGACCTAGCGCAGAACTGGTTTTGATGCCAAAACATGTCAAACTGGAGCGGAGCAAGTCCGTTGGAGCATGTTGTTAATGCGCAGTTCGGGGAGGGATAACGTGGGAAACGAGGAAGGAATAACAATGTGCTGTTATATAATGCATATGACAATCTCTTTACAAAACCGGCCCCAGGGACTATGCACCACTTTATCGAATTTTGTTTTACCATGTCTTTTTAATGCAATGCTATAGTCGTTAAGCTAACTTCCGCAAAACTCGGAGAGATGATCCCAGTCTGGCTAAGAAAATGACACTTGTCACTACGTTGCTGCCATGCTGAACTGTCCGTGTTCCTTGGAACACTAGGAACGTCTGAATGATTGACAGGTACAATTTTAGATATGGTGTCATTCCTACGGTACATATGGGTTCATAAAATCTTTCTTTACTCCATTCCATGAACTCTATATCTTGTGCAGCGCACAGCGACCGCGTTCCGGCCAAGGGTTAATAATTTCTGGATAGGATGTTCACAGACACTTCTCCTTCAGTATGTGACAGAAATCCCACTACCTTTACCTTTCCTTTAGTAGCTTCACATTCAACGGCGGGTATCGAGACACAACTGTGCTGGTATGGGTGTTCCTACTTTCTTAACCCGCTCCCGACGGGGGGGGGGCTGTTGACAGCCCTCCCTTAAGGTTTTTCTGGGATTGCGAGAAAACGAACAAACACAGAGCCATGAAACTTTGTGTACCTTTTGCTTCACCATTTTTACATCTCGTGTCATCTGTTGTTACTGCGTACGGCTCCGGCCCATGCCGACAGCATGGGGCCCATGCCCATGCCGTGGGCCGGAATTGCCGAATTGGCAGAAATGCCGAAAAGGCGAGAATTGCCGTGTGTTTAACTCGATGTTTCGGCGTATATATCGAACAAATCCCAGAACTTAGATGTGTATCGGCCTTTGCGGAGCTTTACTTGTGCGCTGGTGCCTTCACCTATGCGTTATCAGTCACAGCCCTTGAGATTCAGGCCATTTCTCGGTCTCATGCAATCGGCTATGAGAAAACATATATGGGGCGTAAATTGCTTACATATTATCTAAAACTGAAAATGATACCAATTTCGAGCTCTACTCGTCACAGGCTTTCCAACGGTGTGTTTATTTTATCGTACGACCAACTATTCGTGAGTTAGAGGGAGGGCGGCCAACTGCTCCCCCCCAAGTCGCGCATGATCGTGACCGACTGACGGTCGTGCGCGGGTTAACAAGTAACTTCAAAGATGATTTTATGCTGACAAAGATCATATGAACGGAGGAAAGTGGGATTGGACAGGATGCTGGGAAATATTTAACAAGGGTGAATGTGCACAATTACACAGAATGTGCACACAGTGGCACACCAAGTCTTAAACTTATCCCAATTTAGGTCTGGCAGAGGATGAGCATGTCCTGAAATCACCTCCGTCGTATCGCGATCCATGAAATCTGAAGGGAGCAACCGTGCGCAATGCTATGAGTTCCACACCAGTGGATGGACACGTCGCATGTGAGACATTACTCACAGTGATCAGCTGTGAACGCAACAGCCAATCAGATGCGTCCGCCCGCGGTCGCCCGCGACATTCAAGGGCGCCCGAGCCCCTGGAAGGTGTAGTTGGAGAATTCCACTAGGAAAATTCCGATGCGACGGATCGGAAATTTCCATTTCCTAGTCCAAAATTTTCCATTTCAGAGAAGTGTCGATTTTGGTAGTTTTGAATGTGCTGAAGCCAAATGTGCTACTCGTTTGTAGCAAACTTTGGTACTTGTTTGTTACAGTCGTCTAAACACTGGAAATTTCGCGCATTTCCACGTTGTCAAAACGGCTAAAATGACATTTTTTTACTCTACTCCCCCATCATACGTATTGGCGCCGCTGAAACTGGCGGCGTCCCCCTGGAATATGATGATGTCCCCATGGTAAGTTTCTAAATACTGCCCTGGCATCAATATGATTTTTAGTCGTATAGATGTTTTTCCACTTTGGCGAAATAATCATACAGTGTAATGGCGATATAGCCTTCGCTCCGCCGCCGGGCCATTAAATTTATCTTGTTATGTCTACTTATTCCTCTTCCCCTCTACATCACACGCCATGCCACAGCCGGTGAACACACCAAGTGCCATGACGAATTCATGCCTGCCAGGTACGTCCTTTCTTTCAGGAATCTACGTCTGTGGTTTGTCAATTGCAATCAAAGCCCGTTTCGAAATGTTTTGAAACTATCGTTATGTTCTATCGCTGCTTCATGGGTGATGCGTGACGTGTAAGCGAAGTGGTATAGTACTTGGTTGGCATGCGAGCGAGACGGGAGCGATTCCCGACTAACAAATTACTTTTCTTTGCTGGGATGTGCTTTTTCTAGATCGCGTTTGTCCCTCTCCCTCATTGGCCGGATAACCTCCTTTCCACGTGACTGTAAACTAACCTCAGAGGCGGGTCGGCGAGCGATGGGCAGTCGGTCTCCCGACTCGTTGCCGTGCGCGCTGGCTCAGGGCTACTTTCTGAGGCGTACTCCTTGCCGCACGCGCTTAAACGTGTCTACACGTAAGCGAGTATTCCAGCGTCTTGCCACGTCCCCTGGTGTCATATCAACGTCAAAGCTTTGGTCTGGGCTACGGCAAAACTTCTAATGTCGATTGAGCCCTGTTAATGCAAATTACAAACACGTAGTTACTGTCTAGTCCAAAGGCACTCATTACTTTACAGGTAGTGACACATTTAGTGCAGCGCCGCTACACTAAATGTGCAAAAAACGCTGTCCTTAGAAAACAAAGGAGACAATAATTAAAAGGCTCACCGGTTGGCATGGAGCTAATTTTTCTAAATCAGGAACACATTGCAACTGAAAATCGGTTTGCAAGCCAAAGGAATGAAAAGTATGAATTGCTATCCATTGAAAAATTCCCAGGAGAACTAAGCTGCTCTTAATCCACGAAGCGTCCATCGCGGAGAAAGGTGCGTTTTCATTTGGTATCCATTTCACGAGGATTTTTGCGTCTTTTTTGTCACGTGACGTCTTAACGTTTTCTCGTCTTTTTCACGCGATCTTAGGAAATTAAGAAGTTGAATTCTCGTGTTACCCTTCACGTTTGCCTTTATTTCGTAAGCTTTTTCTTCTTAGTGGTAACAAAGCTGGTGGGCTCCGGATACTGTGGGAGGATATTATTAGGGGGTTTGACCATTTTCTTAGCGTGACGCAGGCCAGATGTTACAGTCAATAAAAACTGAGGACGAAAACCTTCCCATGACACTAGCGATGACGTAACACCAGAGTGCTATGTAGTACAGCTGATTCATTGTTCGTGAGGGCTTAATGGTTGCATTTTTGTCACCACGCTCTCCGTTCTCTATATCTCCACCCGCTAGAGACCATCGGTTGCGCTTGAGTGAGCCGACGCAGATGCCCACCAAAGTCACTTGCATATTAACATGACAAATGTTGACAGGGCTTGAATAAAATTTCGACGCAGATTCCGGCAACGGTTCCACGCTTTCGCACCATCGAAGCTCAAACGGTTGTTCTGCCCCTGACTATGGACTGGCCGGAGCCGGACAGTTCTTCACCAGAGTTTGCTACGATCCCAAAATTACAGGCTCTGATCGAGCCCTAACTCACTTACGTAAAGCCCAGGCCCTATCGATTCAATGTATGTGAAAATCTAGTGCAACCCAGGGTCATTCATTGCCAAAGAAGGTACACAAAAAGTCCGAAATGTCCATGTTCGGCAATGACTAAAAGTTCAAATTAACTTTCCTTTAGGGACGGCTTAACTGATATGTACCATTGTTGGGTGGAATGTCACTTGTCTCCGACCCTTCCGCCCAGGATTTTATTTTACTCCTTTTTTTAGCTTAAACGTACGGGCTCCTGCTTTTTGCATATCCTGTCCTGTGGTCCCACCCATGTTGCCCGGTCATTTTCCGGTTCACGAGTCAAAGAGAAAGTTAATTTGCAAAACTGAAACGAAATCCCTCTGAACCTACGCAGTTCGCAAATTCTCGCAAGACTCGTTCCTGTTTACGACGCTTCTGGCACGAGTACTTTGTGAGCATAATTCATGGGCCCCATATGACCAAGCAATCAGAGCGCCCCACTGCCCCAATCACGAACACATACGCTTGAAATTATAATTTTTATTAATATAATTATAATATAATTATAATATAATATAATATAACTATAATATAATATAATTATACTTGAAATATTTTGAATGATAATCAACAGAAAGGCATGTGACAGAACATTTCTGTGCATCATTAATATCTGAATGAAATAAAATATATTTTTAAAATGTCTGCAATACAATTCCTTTCAAATAATGATCAATACTCATCCAATAATTAATAATTAACGTTTATCAGTATGCGATATTAATGTGCTAGAGTTCATGACGACCTATCTGATGTCTTGTGTTCTGCTGAAAAAAATAACGTCGGCCAGAGCAAAAAGGGAGATTTGACGCCGTGACGTCTTTTGGATAAGACTTTGAAGTGTGCCGTAGTTTTCTTTCTGTGACGGTCTTTTTATTTGCCGTCCATGACCGTGATGGTGATGAATGTAAGAATGCCATGATTCTTCAAACTTTTATGGAAGAAAACGTAGCCATGTTGGCGTGATTAGGGCAGACAGTAGCACAATATTTCTACAGGCAGCACCTGAACGTGAATCTCTCTGTCCAAACGAAAATGGCCTTATACGCTTTCACTGTGCTTGGAGGTTCAGTATTTCAGTCCCCCAGGTGTTTTGTCACTCGTGACAATAGAACGTGTTTTCAGCTTGTCAATATATTTTAGCAACAGCATACAGACAGGATAACAGTACTTCATTGGAAAGAGATGGTGGCGGGGTGTTGAAAGTTGAAACAACAAAAAAAGAACGAAACCCCACATAGTGGCCGTGTCCGTAGCCACGTCCGTAGATAATGTATTTCAGCGAAGACAGCGACAGGATGCATCATAGCAGCGCTTCATTGACAGGGACAGGTGGCGGGGTGTTGGAACAACAGGTAGTAAGGGGCAACCTAGCGGTAGCCTTAGCCCTATTAACGGCCGTACCCGTAGCCGCCATGGCCATATCCGCCGTAGCCGCCGTGCCCATATCCGCCGTAGCCGCCGTGCCCATATCCGCCGTAGCCACCGTAACGGCGACCGTAGCCACGGCGGGCCACAGCGACAGCTACCATGGCCATCAGAAGCACGAGCTGAAACGGAACGCATGAGTTAGCACGCTTGTCGGAGCCCTGAGGGAGGTCTGCTGCGGAGGTACGATTCCTGCCGTAAGGAAAGTCGTCAAACTCCTTCTGAAGGCGGGATGTTACAGTCTGATGATACCATCACACAAAAAGGAGAATGAAACAGGAGACTGACTAGGTCGTGCTGCTATCGCAACAGTTTCGGCGGGCATTTCCGCAAAATCAGTCACGGGCGACGTCAAGATCTAGTTGTCTTGCAGAAAGAGGACGTCAGGCGGGTTCATCCACCTCTTGTGCACTAATCTTCCTGTATTTGTCGTTATTCGCGCACGGCCACCCAGCTTTTGTGTGCTCCTCAGCATCTACACCCGCTCTCCGAAAATCATCCCTATTTGATTGCCTGAACATTAACAGCACGATCAGATGAGTTTCGGATTCCCGAAAAATTCACGCGAAAACGGGAAAATCCTTAAACATTTCCGACGCCTGCTTTCTAACGCTAATTAATGACACAACGCATGAGGAGATTCGAGACGCTGATACACTAAACATTCCAAGATTTTGTTATACAGTACGTACATTTGCTTTACTTGTGCTTAGCATTATCAAGGCATTAAGGAATAGGCAAACCAGTAACTAATATTTTCGCTGCTTTTACGGTTATCAGTGGGTCATGCAAGAACTCTAAAGAGGTGTGCTTACCAGAATCCTGAAGTTCATGTCTGTACTCTTGTGAAGCGTGGAACAGCACCACCAGCTGACAATTGATATAAACTTTACTGGATCTCACCTTTTATACGGTGATGGCTCAGCACGGCCATCACGCACCGTGCTTGTCTGGCGCCATTGGTTGACAGTGGAGGCAAGGTCAAGAATGCCTCGGGCGACCAGAACTTACCGTGAGAGATGTTGGCACCGTGCCATCGCAGCGGACGGCTCAAACCAGATCGAGCCGCATGGAAAGTCCACCCACAGATCAGGAAACATTTTTGTGGGAAAATGGAACCGCAAAGACGGCTAGGATAAACCGGCTCCGACAACCCTCAATTTAGTACTGTTCCTGGAAGCTTGTTCCCTGGATGACGTGAATTCGTAAGAGGATTTTTTCCACCGGATGATGATTATTTTGCTTCGGAGCACGGAATATACGGGCTTGATCGTATACGAAGCCCAAGCATTCGGTCACGACTTGAGATGTCTTCATATACGGATACTGAGTGGCAGGAATAAAAAGCCACTAATTATAAAAACTAGAGGAAAACCAACGCGTTACACAGTTGGTTTGATGTCAAAATAGAAGATCCGCATCGCACACAGACCTATATGCCTGCTTAGTACCTAAATAAAGGTATTAGGATAGGTATCACAAACTTCTCCCAAACGAAGTCCAGCAAGTTGCACGTTCCGGCATCCTGGAGCTGAGACTTGCACAAGACAAGGAGTGTTATCGTGTATCTTATTTTAACAAAGAATACTGCCCATTTTTTCAAGCCCTGCGCATGGGTGCTAATTTCGCCGCAAATATACGTATATTATATCTATATTATATATATATATATATGTTGATAAAGATGGCCGGTCACACAACCACACTGTCAAGGAGACCAAGACAGCACGTGGGAAAGTCCCAACAAAGCAAGACTTGGTTGACAGCACCGTGATCCTGGCCCACAGGCGGAACAGGAAACGCCTGTAAATCACGGAAACGTTCCCGATTCATCGGAAACGCGCGGTCCTAAACACCCATAATGCTTATATGCTTATGCTTATACTGTGCGATACGTTCCCAGGACTGCAATGCTGACCTTTTCCTTTTTATTTTCTTTTCGCCTTGGTGTGGTAAAGAAAACTTTTACTCAGAAGAGCCTCCAATCGTAGTACATGTTTTGAAAAGCCCATGCAACTCAGAACTTGGGCTGGGGCCGCGGACCCAGAAATCACATTCCTTACATGGCGTGATAGCTCACGGCCCCGATCTAGAGTGCTGCACGGTGCCTAAAATTACAACCGTATTAAATTTTTACTGTTATATTTCTTTTATAATGAGAGTTTAAGGATGTCGTCGGTTTTAGACAAAAATTTAGCGCATGATTTTTTTTAGGCCGGAGGCCCAAGGGTTTTTGCTGTAAACATTGCGTTTATTGCATGGTGTTATTAAACTGAGACTATCTACCATGCTGCCACGTTTACTTAAACTGCCATAGTTCGGCCTGAGGCTAAGTTCGTTACATTTCATTCAAGTTGTGGCAAAAATGTAGCTTGACTGAAAACTGACAGAAGTATTAGTGGCATAGCAATTTGTAGCAGTTGCAGGGACATCCTATTAGCATAGATAGGTAACATTAGATTCAGGACTGCAGATTCTGGATGGCAATCCCCATGATCTAGAAACAGACATTTGGTTACGTTTTGAATATTTTCCACTGACGTAAACAACCTGGAAGCCGCGACCTGGACCAGTCACTACCTCCGAGGCGTGTGAGTCGTCTGAAACCATTTAACTGAAGACACTGTGCCACGGTGCCAGCCACGTTCGGTCAACTGGTGCCCGAGATAAATCCCATGGCAGAGATGGTAAAGGCGCACGAGAACATTGGGACATTAGCAGTGGGGAGTCTGAAATAACAATGGCTTTGAAACAGCCGAGTGACTTTATATGGACCGAGAGCTGACCAGGGCCAGCTCAGTGAGTTGGTCCTCAATGCGGTCGAGACATCTTTGCACGGACAGCACCCGAGGCAATATCGAGTCGGCCATTAAACAATCACAAATTCCGAAACCATGCAACGTTGGCGCAATTACCACTTATGCCTGTAAGCCGTATCGGCTCGAGCTGTGAGTGCCAACGGAGCAGAATGTGGACGATCACCTGGAGCGTTGAGTTGATTGATTGATTATCATTATTATTGATGACTGATACTCATCGACACAGGCGCTGACAAGGGGACGGGGCCCGGCCTTTCTCCCGTCCCCCTTAAGCCGGCATTTTTGTGAAAACCATTGCACATCGTCTTCCCGGCAGGCGGTTTTCGTATGATTTCAGTTCACACTGAGCTCCGACCCCCTCCCCCTTTCGAAGATACTGCTTATTGATGATTCACATGTACTTTGAATATCATGCAACACGGTTTGCCTTTACGAGTCTCGGCGAAGAGTCTCTCAATGCGAGAAGTCTCTCACAGTCGTAGCTAACAAGTTCCATGAGGTTTTATTTACCGTGAACAGATTATCACAGCTAGCACCTACACCACACATCGTGTCACATGGGACGTAAAGGCTGGCAGACGGGCGGACTGCGCTAGTAGGCGTGGCCTGTTTGGACCGTAGGTACTTCTTCCTGTCCGACGTCTCTTGCGCAGAGTAGCCTGACCGCGCCGGGTGTCCGAAGTTCTCGTCCTCTTAAGCGTTTCTGTTTCCGGAGAACGCCTGTAACACTTAGATATAAATAGTGACTGTGACTGTATTTTGGCATTTCGGAGAAGCTACAATTCTTGGGTTTCTGGAAGTGTAGGCTCTGAAGGAACCGTGCGATTCGTGATCACTGGCGAATGGGGGCGGGATCTGGGCCATGTCCCCCAACCGTAACTGGGGGTGCAAGTACGCATTCCCCCGCCAAAAAATACCGCATGGCTATTACTATACAGCCAGAGTTTGAAGTTGCTTGATACTCCGAACCCATGGTCAGTGTCTTCGCCCCCCCCCCCCCCCCCCCGGTCGCTTACCTACCATCCACACCCAGCGAATTCTTGTTTGTCCCCTAAATTGGACCTCTTCCGGCCCTGGTCGTTATTTGTTCCATCTTTCGTACTTCAGTGATCAGCCATGAACAGCGTACCTCTGGGCAGATGGGCCACTGCATCAGATTCGGCCTGCTCGGCCAGCGCTGTGAGCTTGTTTGTGATGGTGTACGATAGCCTGGCAGTTCTGCTCGTTATGTCATCTGAACTGGACGAATGGTCCAGTCCAGATGACATATTTCGACGCATGGTTCGTGCCAGCCAGCTCTTTCGCCGTTGTGGCGACAGCGGCGCCGGACGTGGAGGAGCTGCCGCCAGCACTTCAAGTTGAGGCACCACCGGTCAATGCCTGAATCACCTCACGGGGAGGAGTCACATCACCAGCACCGCACATGGGGGCACCATTGTCAGCACTTCACAGTACTGAAAAGGACTGATACATTGCATGATAGGAATGGACCAGACTGAATCAGACCAGACTGGGCCACACTGGACCACACCAGCACAGACCAGACCACTAAGCAGACTGGATGGGAGACAAAGACAATCAGGATAATGACAATAAAGACAATTAGGGTGGGATGTAACAGGGTCAGGCAAACAAGAACGTGCCAGAAGAGACCAGACCGGACCAAACCAGTCCGGTCTAATCTGTCTTGTCGTGATCAGCATGTGGTTCGAGGGGTTTAAATTAGTTTGGACAGACGTCAGACAATGTCTGTAGAAAGCCAACAAAAAATGCAGTTTAGTGTCAGTACATTCCCCACTCCAGGCAGCCTTTGACATTAACACTATGGCAGTACATGAAAAAACAAGGTAAAAATTATGTCTGTCACCCCCTCCCCCCTCCCCACCTCCACAGAGGTCCCACTGTTCCTATAAAAAATACTATAACAGAAAAGGTGTTGGAGATAACAACATTTATCATAGCACAATCTGACTAACTGAAATGCAGCCTGGTCAAAACTATACATTTTCTGAAGTAACATCATGCATAACATACTAATAAGACGTGCAATGTGCACAGGCACAGAAACATAATCAGGCCTGCTTGTTACGTTTTCACCTGAGTCCGGCATGTTTGCTGCCTGTGAAGATACATCAGTAATATTCCACACAAAGATTGTTTAATGATACAGTCTGAGGACATACAAAGCAGCATGTTTTGTTTCTGGACTTAACAGTATCCAAGCAATCATGTCAAGTTTCATACAAATTAATGTCCTAGAACACTACAGCATATGTGGGTAGATAATTGAACAATTTAAAACACCAATTCACAAAAACGCCTCCTAATAATGGTCATGTGGAATTCCAGGCAAACATTCTTTTAATAATTGCAGTTAAACCCGAAGTATTTACCTAGTTTTACGTACACATCCATAGAAAACTAATATAATGGATAAAGTCAAAGGAATACAAGCAAACATGTAAGTCGGTGTCTTTAAATGCAAGCATCTACGACCTCGCACGGCTGGGGTCAGACCATGAGGATCACACGGAACCCTTGCACGCAAAGGTGCGTTATTTCCCGCCCGTATTGCCTGTAAATCACTGCATCCATAATTGGATGCAGTGATTTCTGGTTCCGCAGCCCCAGCCAAAAACTTCTACTCACTCACCTCGCTACATATAAGCATGGTTAAAAGATGCCTGAAGGTAGATAACACATCCGAAAATGAATATTTTTATATGACTGTCATTGGTCATTTAATACATACCATAAACGAGTCTATCAAGCAAAACGTCCGAAATCAATAAAAAAACAAAACTTTCCCTTTCAATGTATATATATATATATATATATATATATATATATATATATATATATATATATATGTAGTGATGAAGCTAGGAAGCAGATTGTTGCGTATACATTGTTTGTTACAAACTACAGCGGACTTGGCACAGATGATCTTTTTTGACGTGGCTTTGATTGTTAGTATGAGTCGTTTCGTTTTAAGTGAATGTTCGTTAAAAAAGCTGCCGATGTTCATTATCATATGAAGAACAAACAAAAAAATCGCATTTCATTACTGATCTAACCTTCCGTCTACACACAGATATTTTCAGAGATAAGCATGGGTCAACGATATTTGTCGGATGCAAATTCAAAATAAAACTCACGGTTAGTGAACACATGGATTTTCTGGCTTGCGGACATAATCAAACACGGAACAGCAGCGCTGACACAATACGCGACACATCAGTACAACACCTATCTACCTATTCACAGTCATGGCCCTAGCGGCAGCCCTTCAAACAAATGCAGGACACCACGAGCGTTAACCTATCGGCTAATTAGTGGGTCCATATCCCGAATGAATATGGTTTCAAGAGCCGCGAAGCGTTGTTTTACTGTTGCTCTCGCCAGGACCCTTATGTTCGAGGTGATGGTGCAACAAATTAGGTGCGAGTATGTGGACCTCCGTGTTGCAAATGCATGGTTATGCGTTTTGCCATGATGCTGTGCTGCCGAGGTAAGCACTGTTGGCAAGGAGTGCGCCGTCTCCCAAAGGGCATTTGTAGTTCCCAAACGTCTCCCAAACGACGTTTGTTTGCAGGGGTGTCGATTTGCATTCTACTGAGGGGGCTCTGGCCCACCCATTGTTGATTTGGGCACCCAGTGTTGGTTTGGCCCCCTCCTAATATTTTGTGCCTGTTTTAAAGAGAAATCGGTAATAACTACGAAAAGAACGGCCGCAGTGCATAACAAACAGGGAGAAAGTCAAGAATAAGTCTAAAGCGATGTATCTATCTTTCTGTCTTCTACCCATATATATATATATATATATATATATATATATATATATATATAACATACATATATATATATGCATATACACCTTTATACATAGAGACAAACGCAATTTTTATGCGATAAATAGTAACAAAAACTGATAAATTTCCGTTTGTAAAGTGCGCTAAACCCGTTGAGAAACACAAATTTGTAGGGAGATTAGGTTGTCGGGCAATCGGCTCGACCCACCCTATCATTTACAGAAATCGACGTCCCTGTTTGTTTCAGCATTGCTGGATCACCTGGCATGTTGTTTTCAAGATCGACGAGGCAGTTTTTTGACTTCTGTAGTAGATTTTTAACATGATCTTGTCTGTTGTTTCTTTCGTTCTACAGTTGCATTCCATGATCTTTCGGAGTGCTTTTCTTCGGTTCGGTGTCCGAGAGACATCATATTCTTGTAGAAGAGCTGGCAAATGTTGCCGTGTTCAGTTCGTGTCACAGGCTCCAGATGTTTGGTGATGCCGCGCTTGACTTCTACATCGATGAAAGAGATGGTACATTTGTTATTGACCAATATTTGTTTCACTCTTTTCAGCGTCTGGTGTACCAGAGCCCACGTTGAACAGTGCTTTAATGCTCGGTTGACTTAACTGAGGGATGAAAACATCAAATGTTTCCTACACTGCCATTACATCGACGACATTTTAGTGGAACTGCCGCAGTCAACTGAAATCAAAGCTCGAGGAGGCATCAAGGTTTCGGTTCACCACTAAAAACAGCATTGAAAACAAAATTAGTTTCCCAGACGTCAGCATCGACACGTCTACAAGCTCGTATCAAACCAGCGTCCATCGAAAGCCATCTGACCTTGGAAAGTGCCTAGATTATACTTTTGTGGACCGTTTCAGTCCTTTTATGCATCACAGTGTCCATGTATAAAATGATTTCTTTGCCGACATTCGCGTTTGCGTAGCCGTTGTTCACTAAAGTCTGTTTAAGTCTGTCGAGTTCAGCGTAAAGCGACAGCCAGTCGGAGCACTTAAGAAAGCACGTCTGATGAAGGCCTTATCGACGCTGACCTTGTATTGTTCCGGACGCTGACTGTCAGCGGACATACACTGGCCTTCATCCGTCGCCTTTCGATACACTGTCTTTCGGAACGAGCCATCGCGTGCGTCACTGTTCATGCCAAGAAAAGGTGTCATGTCATACCATATGTCATGTCACATTGTCTTTATCTATTTCGTAAGTAAACTATAGACGTGATGTTTTTTTTAAGTCAGCTTGAAGCGTCTTTAACCCTATTCCCGGCAGGGGGGGGGGCCGAATCCGCCTCCTCCTCGGGTTTTTTGCATGCCAGTTTCAGGATTTTGACACAGCTTCACGAAACTTGGTGACTTTTCCTCGCTATTCTTTCTACGTACTGTGACAAAATTTCGTAATTCCATTTTGTTTAGGGGAGGAGCCAGGCAACGTTTTTGAGAGGCACCTAAGGCCGTTTTTGGCCCTGTTGAGAGTCATAGGAAAATGACTGTCAAAAGTAGCGTTTTTAAGACAGAACGTAAAATTTTATATGGATCTATAGTTGTATATAGATGTATAGTAGTAAAGATAAATAGTTGGGCAACATACAAATACGATTTTGTTCATATGAGATCACTTCACAAAGTCAGGTTAAGGTCGACAGTCAGAATTTGGTTTTATAGCAAATATTTTGGCGTTATTTTTTACAGGCCGAAGCTGAAATATATATGACGTAGAATGGTGTACTCTATTTGAGAACCAAGTTTCAGCTCGATATCTGGTCAGGTGATGGAGCTATGACCTGAAATGCCAGTGCGCATACCCTATATCACAACAGCCGTAAAATGAAATTTCAGAAATAGAGTGAATACAAATGATTGGAAGCGTTTTCAGATAATCTTGAATGTACACGAGGTCATTCAAAATGATTCCAAGGTCATTGGAGGTCATTTAAGGTCAAAGGTCATAAGTTAATCCGAAGGATATGTGACCATGACAGCCGTTTGCGTAATGTGAGATCGCTTTACAGGGTCAGGTCAAGGTCAAAATTAAAAAGTTGGCTATATAACAACAATTTTAAAGCCATCACTTCAAATAGCAAGCCCAAAATATTCACGACACAGAAGGGTGCTATTTACATGTGCGACAAGTTTCAGGTTCATATTGACTTGGGCCACGGATCTATCATCTAAAATATTTATGCGCGTACCATACATCACGACAGCCCTAAAATGGGATTTTAGAAACAGAATAAATTAAAATGATTGGATACGTTTTCAAGCAATATAAAATGCAATCAGGATCATTCTATGTGACTCTAAGTTCATTGGAGGTCATTTAAAGCCAAACGTCATAAGATGACGTGATGGACATGCGACCATAACTGTTCCCCCGTTTCCATGCCCCTGGCACCGCCTATGCTAACATTATACAAAAAATGTGGTGCGATTTGTACTTCTATTGTTCTTCTTCTTCGATTTGTACAGCATAACGTGACTAGAAGAAGTTAAAAAGTGTTTAACTTTTTTTTTGTTAAATCAGTTTTTGAAAAACTAGCACTACTATTTTAAAACCCTGTGAACGCCGATGAATCTTCTCAAAATTTCAAATGTATGAATCAATGGTAAAAGTCCCATCCATAATCTCTCGATTCATGCCAATTTCTTCAAAATCGGCCCACAAACAACGGAATTATAAGAAGCCAAAAATATACCTCGTTTTTACTTTTGCCCCCTTTTTCACCCTTTTTAAAATTTTCAAAACTTCTTTTTACAAAGCTGTAGTTTACGTCACGGCAAATCGATTGCCGTTTGTTGCGACGAAATCGGACAAGTAGTTCTCGAGATCTCAGGGGGGCCAAATCCGCCCGCCTGCCGGAATAATAATAGGGCAATACCGCTCGCCCTCCGGGAGGGTTAAATGCTTTTCGTCGCGCACGTCAACAAAAATGTCAACAATGTAACAGTAGTACGTGTCAGGTTTGTCAGATGTGGTGTCACAAAACGCTTCTGTTTCGACCTTGTCCATGTAGCATGACGCGTACAGAAAACCCAAAGGTGGGTCCATAGCCACTCCGTCGACTTGACAGCAGAGCTGGCCACCGTGGCCGCGGAACAACGTCTCACTGGCACAGGAGAAAAAGCTTCTAAGGCACCGATCGGTACGTACTCAGTCATCTCTTGAACAGGTGCATTTTTAAATAAACTCTACGCCTAGAGAAGCCAAACGCCCTTAGGCGTTCTGTCGTGCAAGAGGCCTGCGGATTCATCAGTTGAGGAGAGGCTGAACAGGTTGGCACATACGGAGGAGGGAGTGTTAAGCCGATTAGCAAGACGATACTATGGAGTGGGTATTCGAGAAATAAAAGGGCGTAGAGGATTACCATCTTGTTTGGTTTTTACTTGCCGTAAGCCTATTCTGGTGCCGTTGTTATTATCTTGTTATCATCTGCCCCGGTTATCTTGGTAAAGTGGGTGCCCGCCAGGTGACGAAGGATAGGCTTGAAGTCCTCTGTCAAGATATTTTGCGACTAGAGGACAATAAGACAAAAGTAGATCGTGAAGTAAAGGATTGCTCAGTAGGTGACAGTACCAAGGTGTGCCACATTAGGAAATGAAAGATTCTGAGCGGAAGTCTGAAAAAGGCACCCAAAAGTCTTCGCAGTTATTCATTGCCATGCGTCGTACTGACAAACCTTCGTCTGTCATCTGTCGTCTGTCTTCGTCATCATGGACAAAGCAGACTGCCTCTCAAAAAATGGATACTAATCTGTGCGATTCTTCCAAGTCTACCAAGGTTATGCGGGACACTACTGAGTAACTTAAGACCAGAGGTAACACATTACTGAATGCAGCCAAAGCAGTGGTGGGAGGCATCCACTTCACCAAGATAACTGGGGAGCACGCACCAGGATATGACTACGGCATTGTAAAAACCAATAAAGATGGCAATTCTCTTCGGTCTATTATATTCCAAACGCCCGCTCCAGGGTATCATCTTGCTAATCGGCTTAACACCCTCCCTGTTCTGCATGCACCAACCCAGTTTAGCCTCCTCCCAAATGATGAATTAAGAACTTCGCTGCAACAGAACACCTTAAGGCCTTTTGGCTTCTCTTAATGAAAAGAGTTTATCTACAAATGCACCTGTTCAAGAGACGACCAAGTACACCATGGAGTGTGTGAACAAAGGCCCCAACCTTCCTCCTCCTAATCTATCCAAATCAGTACGTCAGCAGCTTCTCTCCGCCTGCACCAGTGAGCCTTTGTTTCGCGGCTCCGGTGACCAGCTCTAACGTCAGATCGACGGATTGGCCATGGGTTCGCCACTCGATCCTCCGTGCGCATCATACTACATGGGCGAGGTCGAGGCTGGATGACTCCAACTATTGCGTTGGATGCAGTTAGTAGAAGAATGAAAGCACTTTTACATGTAATGCGCACGGCCTTTTAGGTGATTGCTCAAAGGCAAGGTGAAACGTCACGGTAACTGTCTGTATTCTGAAGATCAAAAGTGGATTTTCTGAGACTTTGATAAATGTTTCTGTATATAATAAATTGTATTTGATATGTATGTGTATTATATATATATATATATATATATATATATATATATATATATATATAGACGTATATTCAATATGCATCAATATCTCATGTGTATTAAATTGTACATAATAAAAATCAAAGCTTGTGACCCTGATTTCACGGTTAACTAACGGTCCTAAAACAAAAGCTCGCTCCGTCAATAAAAAGATGGGAAAGCTAGTAAAAGCTAATGCTGCAGTCGCTTTTATCTGGAATCTCTGGAAGTATCTGGAAGAAAATATGCTACAGCAGCACACGCACACACACACACACACACACATATATATATATGTATATATAACTCAAGGGAAACTCCCATCAATTAGCTCTGGATTGTTTTATTAGCCAGGTGCATCAAGGTCGATCCATAAAGATCTGAGTTAAACAAGTAAAAAAAGTAAGTTATTTGTAACGCTTATGCCATCTGTGTCCAATCCTTACAATCTATTCAAAACGTCTTTTCAAAAAATGTAGCTCTCGCCATGGCGAATCGTCTGCCATTTTTTCTAAAATGGCATGAGACGAGCAGTTCTCGAGATCTGGGGGGGGGGGGGTAGTAGCCCCCCGCAAAGGGAATGCGTCCATGCGTTGAGGATACGGAAATTGGGTTAACTGGGGAAAACCTGTGAAAGAGATTCGTCTGCTCGTGACATGACTCTTCAAACTTTTATGGAAGGAGGCGTAACCATGTTGGCTTGATTAACGCAGACGGCAATTCACTATTTTTAGAGAAAGCACCTGAGCGTGAATCCCTCTGTTCGAACGCTAATGGCTGAACAATCTTTCACAGTTCTCCGCCGGTCAGACGTTCTGGTGCTGTGACGCTGGTAACAAAGAAAAACATGCTGTGAGCTAGATAATATATTTTAGCAATGATAAGCGACAGACTGCCCCAAAGCGGAGCTTCATTGACAGGGACATGTCCCAGTGGTTGAAACAAGTGGTGACAGGGGCAACCTAACGGTAGCCTTATCCCACGTAGTAGCCATGTCCATAGCCACGTCCGTAGCCACCGTAGCCACGTCCGTAACCGCCATAGCCTCTTCTGTACCCACGTCTGCCGTAGCCACCGTAGCGGCGACCATAGCCATACCCGTTTGAAGCGACAGCTACCAAAGCCACCAGGAGCACGAGCTGAAACGGAACGCATGAGTTAGCACACCTCTCGAAGTCCTGAGGGAGGTCTCGTGTGGAGGTACGAGTCCGTCGTAGGGAAAGTCGTAAAACTCCTTCTGGAAGCGGGATATTACAGTCTGATGATACCATCACACAAAACGAAACCTGAAACAGGACACTGACAAGGTCGTGCTGCTGTGATAACCATTTCGGTGGGCGTTTCCGCGAAATCAACACTTAGGCGACGTTGAGACGTAATTGTGTTGTCTTCATCAACCCTTCGATCACAAAGCCTTCTTGTCTGGAAATACTCGTGCACGCGCAGCCGATCCTCAATTTTGTTGGTACTTCCCTGTCTCTGGGGCTACTCTTTTCATTTGTTCCCTTATTTAGTCTGATGTGTTGCAGCAATGTTTACGTTTGCGGGTCGCATTGCAATGTTTGTATAATGTTAGCATAGGCAGTGCCAGGGACATGAAAAACGGGAACTTCATGGTCACACGTTCTTCAGATTAGCTTGTGACCTTTGACCTTAAACGACCTCCAGTGGCCTTGGAGGCACTTGGAATGATCTCGTGTGCATTTAATATGATCTGTAAACGATCTCAATCATTTCAATTCACTGTATTTCAAAAATTCCATTTTACGGCTATTGTGATGTATATTACGCGCACTGGCATTTTAGGTCATAGCTCCGTGACCCGACCTGATATCAAGCTGAAACTTGATACACAAGTAGAGGGCACCCTTCTACATCATACATGCTCGGGGTTTGGCGTTTTAAAAAGTAGCACCAAAATTATTACTATAAAACCACATTTTGACTTTTCACATTGACTTGACCTTTTAAATTAACCTCAGATGAATAAAACTGTATTTCCACCTTGTCGAATTATTAACCCTATTCCCGGAGGGCTAGACGGTATGGTCGAGTCCCGGCAGGGGGGGCGTATTCGGCCCCCCCGAAATCTCGAGAACTATACATCCGATTTCATAGCAACAAACGGCAATAGATTTGTCATAACGTGAACTACATTTAAAAAAATCAAAATTTTGGAAAATGTGGATACAGGGGGGCAAAAATGTCAAATTTAGGGGTATTTTGGACTTCTTATAATTCCGTTGTTTATGGACCGATTTCGATGAAACTGGCATCAATCGAGAGATTATGGATACGACCTTTACCATTGGTACACACATCTGAAATTTTGATAAAATTCATGGGCGTTCACAGGGTTTCAAAAATAGAAGGATTATTTTTTCAACAATTGAATAACCAAAAACGCAAAAGCACTTTTTGGGCTTCTGTTAGCCATGTTATGCTAAAGAAGTACAAATTGCATTACAATGTTTGTATAATGTTAGCATAGGTGCCAGGGACATGAAAAAGGGGGAACTGTCATGGTCACATGTTCTTCAGATCACCTCTTGACCTTTGACCTTAAATGACCTCCAGTGACCTTGGAGTCACCTGGAATGATCTCGTGTGCATTTAATATTGTCTGTTAACGTTTTCAATGACTTGAATTCACTCTTTTTTAAAAATTTCATTTTATGGCTATTGCGATATAGGGTACGCGCACTGACATTTTAGGCCATAGCTCCGTGACCCGACCTGATATCAAGCTGAAGCTTGATACACAAGTAAAGGGCAGTTTTCTACGTTATATATATTCCGGGTTTGGCATTTGAAAAACAGCACCGAAATTATTGCAATAAAACCAAATTTTGACTTTTGACCTTGACCCGACCTTGTAAAGTGACCTCAGATGAACAAAATTATATCTGCACATTGCCCAGCTACTTAGCTATACACCCATATAAAGTTTTAAGTTCTATCTTAAAAACGTTGTTTTGGCAGACATTTTTCTTTTACCCTCAATATGGCCAAAAATGGCCTGAGGTGCCTTCCAAAAACGTTGCCTGGCTCCGCCCCTGAGCAAAACAGAATTTTGAAATCTTGTCACAGTACGTAGAAAGAATAGCTAGGAAGTTATCAAGTTTCGTGAAGCTGCGTTAAAAAGCCTGGAGTTGGCAAGCAAAAAAAAAACCGAGGGGGGCGGATTCGGCCCCCCGTTTACCGGGAATAGGGTTAAGCTATACATCCATATCAAGTTTTAAGCTTTATCTTAAAAACGCTATTTTTGGCAGTCATTTTCCTTTTACCCTCAATATGGCCAAAAATGGTCTGAGTTGCCTCCCAAAAACGTTGCCTGGCTCCGCCTCTGAGCAAAATGGAATTTCGAAATCTTTTCACAGTACGTAGAAAGAATAGCTAAGAAAATTCACCAAGTTTCGTGAAAATTCGTCAAAAACCCTGGAATTGGCAAGCAAAAAACCCGAGGGCGCAGATTCAGCCCAACCGTGCCGGGAATAGGGTTGACAGCGTTCGCGCGGAACCATACATCCAGAGAACCGGGGATATTCTCCATGCAGGAGATGGGCGCTGGGAGATCGTTCTTTTTCCGGCAATAAGCTCTTGAGTATCATCCGCATACTGCACGACGCTGCGTTCTGGGGAAAACGATTCCATGTCGTTCGCAAAGATGCTGAACAACAAAGGCCCCAAGGCCGACCCCTGGAACATGGCCATGGTGTTTGCCAGCGGTTATGAACTCCCTGCGCCTGGTAGTTGAACGCTCTGCGTGTGTCCTCGAAGGTAGGACGCGAACCAGGCGGCGTCGACTGGGTCGGAAATCGTGCGGGGGGGGGAGGGAGATGGTTGTGGGAGAGGTAGTGGTAGAGCTGCTTCTGCGTTACCCGTTCTAGCACTCTGGAGATGGCGGGTATGATGGAAATAGGCGCAAAGTTGGATGGGCCTGCAGGGTCACGGAACTTATGGATGGTATGGATAATAGAATGCTTCCAGGATTCAGGGAATTCGGAGAAGATTGGGGAAGAGTTGATGACGTGGAGGATGACGTCACCGATGGCAGAGAGACTGACATTCAGCAGACAGATACATATGACGTCTGCTCCGCGCGCCGCCGAACCGCGCATGGTGATGATGGTGTGACGCAGTGAGGCGAGGTCAACAGGTGATAAAACAAACGCACAGGCGCGGACGCGGGAAGAGCGGCAGCTAAGAGAAGGGACTGCACCCTGAAAAGCATTCTCGACAGCAACCCTCGGCCCGACGGACACGAAGTAAGCGTTTAGCTCATCGCAGGTTAGCTGCGGCTGCTTCTTTTGAGCCACCTTCTCACCGCCTATCACTAATCTTAAGTCAGGCCAGACTGTGTGGGCACCCTGCTCTCTCACGCTCCCTTCTCCGTCTTGCTGCCCGGGTCGCGGGTGACGTTGAACTTGAGCGGTGACGTCGTCCTGGCAAGAGCCACTCCGCCAGAGCCGCGGTTGTCTGGACGGTTGACTCGGAGGAGGGTACAGCAGGGATGACCAGCAGCCGGCTCGGCGTGCTGGGTCTCGTCCGCGTCTCAGCCAGTGCGACGATGTCGTAGTCTCGACGGTGGAGCTCGTTGGATAGCCCCAGAAGTTTCTGCTGCAGTGACTGTCTGTTGATGGGGCCGATGACGAGGCCGCCGGCAGTGGTGTCGCCACCCCTCGCCCTTGGTCCGCGCGGCGCTGCGGCTGGCGGCCGTCGCCGCGCGGCTGTCGTGTCTCGGCACGGTCTCCGCTCGGAGTCGACCGCGGTCCGGCCGGACGCCGCGACCGCCACCCTGACCCGGCCCGGGCGGGGTGACGTCACGCGGGTGGCCGGGCTCCGTCGCCCGAGGCGAGATGACGTCATCGGCAGCGGGCGTCTGGGCGGCCGGCCGCGAACCGGCGGGACGGACCGGACGTCCGGTGTTTGATTCACGTAGAAGGCGCCAATGATGGTAATGACGATGATACGATGGACGGGGTCGACTGTGCGGGTGGCCGCACCGCAGACAAGCACCAGTACCCGGACGATGGTCAACAGCAGACGAGCGACGTCGCGATGCATGGCGCCAGCACTCACTGTGTGAGGTGCCGCAGTGTGAGGTGATGTCGGTGATGACCAGAGGCTGACCAGAAGTTCACGTTGATGACACTCGTGCCGACCATGTGTTGCAGTCGCTCTGCAGTCACTCGGAATCGCTCATTCGCAACCCAGAGACCAGGCAGAGTATGGCGGGAGGGGAGGA
The DNA here is from genome assembly GCA_030062745.1 of Capitulum mitella. Lineage (NCBI taxonomy): Eukaryota > Metazoa > Arthropoda > Thecostraca > Pollicipedomorpha > Pollicipedidae > Capitulum > Capitulum mitella. The sequence goes on along the minus strand of CP099847.1, from coordinate 19,228,877 downwards.
GGCAGCGCTCGCGTCCGCTTGCCGCGGCGCGCTCAGATGAACTAGATAACAGGTAGGCATGATGGAAAGAATAAAGCTCAAAATGGTCTAAACCATTAGAAAAGAAATAGTGGCAGATTTTGCACACTGCTTAGGGGGGTTAGTTTCCTTAGGCCTATTAGTGCTTGCCTGGCTTACCAATAGCGCTACCCTACCAGTGTTCTTCTGAGGCTTACCATTCTTTTTCGTTACAAAACAAACCTTAAATCGCCACTGCATGTTGAATAGGCAGTTGGAATAAAGATAAGAAAAATAATTATGGATTGCGTACAGCACAGTGACAGTACACAAATATGTGCATATATACATGGAGCCATATACAAGTTTTTGGTAGATAAATGGTAGGAAAGAGAAAATGTTTGATGAAATGTGGGCTAAATCCATTAAGAAACCCACATTTGCGGAAGGAGGGAGGTTAGCTTGTCGGGCCCTCGGCTCCATTTCTCAAATATTTGGACAAAGCAATACATCTGTTTGCCTCCTAGGTCCTTTGAATCAGAACTGATGATGTACAAGGTTCAGTTTTCATGTTTAATTGACAGCTGATGTGCAAGGATAATGAGGCCGCGGTGCCGTGAGCGGCTCCGTCCAGCCCGGACCGCCGGCGCGCAGGCCCGGAGCGCCGTCTTCAAGTATCGCCGCTAGGGGGCAGTGTGAGCCGCGACCCGCGCGACCACCAGGAGGCGTCAAGGGCCGTGTCTTGGCGTTGCGGCCACCAGGCGGGATCTGCGGTTGTAACCTGCCCATCGGGGCAGTTCGCATCCTGGCTTCCTTGGGGTAGGTCCTTTGGGTATTAGGCTAAAGAGGGTAACGGTGTGTACGGAGTGGGGACTTTTACAATACTGCATAAAGAGTTTCGGTGTGTCACATTGTATATCATTTGTGTTTGCACGGATCAGTTCAGTGTAACTGTTGTTTGGTTGATAATATAAATTTTGAGGATTAGCTGTGAGAATTTTCCGTTCTTCGTGCGGTCTGCCGAGTCTGCTCTACGGTAAATCCTAATCAGCCAACCGCGTTGCTCGTAACGACCGTGTGACAGGCAATGCAGTGGCAGCGGCCTTGCGTTTGTTGAGAGGAGACCTCACCCAGTGGATTGAGTCATAAACGGGAAGCTAGGAGGCCTAGCGTCGCAAACTGGTGCGAAGCGTGCGTTGGTGGCGAGTTATGAACGCGTCTAAATAAACGATGCATCAGCCGTTAAAACCTAATGGATGTACGCGTCCTTTTGGTATCAAAACCGCTGAGCCTGGAAAATCAGCTGGAGTTCGAATCACCTAAGTCACGAAGGGTTTCGTGCTGGGTTCCGAAGCGCTGGAGGCTTGAGGTCCAGCTGGACTAGATTCCAAAACACTTGAGGGTCGTGGCCCAGCGCTGTTAATCCCGCCTAAGGGCGAGTGGCGGTGCTGAAAATTACACCTAATGCCCGGGAAGGCCCAACTGGATTGCTAAACGTTTCTCAAAAGCACTCAGCGTACGATCATGCTCATATCCTGTTACCACGGTCTCGAAAATCCACTTTCTTAATGGATGATAATAAGAATTAAACGTTCCGAGCATGCCATGTTAGGTTCAAACGCATAGAGCAGTCGCTATGACGGATGAAGGGGAATATTTAGCAGCCACGATCTTTCATCCTGGGGTTAGTTCAAGCACCGTAGGAGGAAGAGGAGAGGTTATCCTGACTTTTCGGCGTGGCTGCACGACGACGAGGATAACCGGCGCTCAATGGTGAGCGCCGATGCCTGCAAAATGCGGAGAGGTGGCGAGACGGGTAAACGGCAGTGAAAGTGATTGGAGCGTGAGAAGGAGTGAGTGCAGTGCAGGGCGTTTGAAGTGTTAGCCTGCTTGTGCGCGAGTCTGGATTTTCCTCACGGGTCGTTGGCCGGCTCTTGATTAAAGTCATAAACTGACATTTTAATTACACGTTGGATGGTAATATTGCAGATGGAGATAAAAAAGCTGGCGGGATGCCACATCCTCTAGGGAGCCCGTCGGTGATTTTCACCGGTCATTGGAGCAAGAAAGGGACGATGAAGCTGACTAAAGCACGTACCAGACTGAATCGCATTATTGCCGTGTGGATGCACCCACAAAAATTTGGTCGTCTTGCGCGAAATCCCATCTCATGACCCGGAACTGGAGGGAAATGATTTTTTATTTTTATTTTTTAGAATTTTTGGAGTCTCCAAACATCACAGATTTCTTGGAGTTCGTGGAGAACGTAGCTATGCTGGGAAATCTGGAGACTGGCGACCTAATGAGGGACAAACCCATGCCGCTGGAGGGACAAACCAAGGGCCAAAGACAAGACAAACATATGACCTCAAAAGGTGTTGAAGTTGGCTCATCCGCGCTCGGCAGGTGTTGGTTTGATTTACAAACAAAAAAAACGCTCAGGGAGCGTTTTCGTAAGCCCTCGGATCTGTTGACTCATCTCATACGACTGATGGCGTGTCAGCAGGGGGACAAGGAGCCTGTCAGAAGTTACGTTTACCGTGGCCTCATTACCTTTGCAGGTGCCGAACCGAGCTTTGCAAAATAATTGTATGACTACTCCAGGAGCAACAGCCAAGATTTGCTCATTCAAAACAAACACTACTACAAAACAAATCTTAATCGATCTGAAAATGCTGAAAAATGTCTCAGTGACGGAGCCAGGGGGAGCTAAAGTGGTCATGCCCCCCCCCCCCCCTCTAAGGACAAGCGGGGCTCCCTGGCGGCCGAGCGGGCCCTCCTGGGGCCGAAGACCCTGGTTCTTTGAATAACATGAGGCGCCCGGAGGGGCGCGTTACACTGTCCGAAACAGACGATTAAAGAAAAGTAAGAATATTCTAAGCATTCAAGAAGGCTTACAAATCTAAAAGATGCACTCCGAATATACAAGAAGGCTTTCTGTTCCATGAAAAGAGGCCCATGGTCAGAATGAGCGTTTAGGGGCCCCTGCTAGCTTGCAGGGGAGTTCACTGCTTGTCTGGGGAGGACCCCCTGTCAACACATAAAAGGTCCCTGTCAGCCTCTGAAAATATTTTCTTTCGGTCTGTAAGAAAGCCCCTGCCCCTGCCTCCAGAGACCGACAGCAGTCTTTATATTTGGGTAGAAGGCCCTCTACAGCAGGGCCTCGTCTAAGGAATTTTGACTGGGGGGGCAAAATGGGTCTTCCAACCTGGTATTCCAGTAGCACCTACATACGACAGTGGTGTGAGAATGAAACCAAGAAAAATCTGCTTATATATTAATGTAGCCACTAGGATCATGATGTTTTCATTTGTTTTTAGTGTCTTGCCACGCGAACCGGCCTTTTTCAAACCATCCATTTTTGCCTTGAAAACGGTTTTTTCCCGTTTGTTAACCTTCTCATGAGCCATAACCTGGTTTAAACTACACCAGCTCTAAGTCTGATCCCCTGCAGTTAACACGTGGCTTTGCGTTTTGCCCCACATAGCCTCAATCTTCAGATGTGGTTTTCGGGTCACATATGTACGAAGAAAAATACTTGTACAAAAGCGAAGCCCGTTGGACCATGTCGTTAATACACAATTCGGAAGACAAACATGGACTAGGTAACGATGTGCTGCTATATAATGCATATGATAACCGCACGCGAGTTGAAGCGAGGGATATCGCACAACAACGTCATTTAACATGATGTCCACGTCTTTTTTCATGCAATATTGTAGTCGCGAAGTTAACTTCCGCAAAACTAGAAGGGATAAATCCCTGCCTGACGACACCAATGACACATGTTGCTACATTGCTGCAGTGCTTGACTGGCTGTGTTCCTTGGGAGACGTTAGGAACGCCTAAATGATTCACATGCACAGTTTCAGGTCTTCTGGTGTCATTCCTACGATACATGTGGGTTCATGCAGTCTTTCTTTGCTCTATTCTGTGAATACCCTGACCTCTGTTGTGTGTAGCAATCACGTTCTGAACAAGGACTGAGCATTTCCTGACGGCATTGTCATCGAAACTTCTCTTTCATTACGTAACAAAAGCCTTTCCTACGGTAGATTTGCATTCATTGGCGGATATCGAAATGAGACTATGATCATATGCGTTTTCCTAATTTCCCAAGTTATTGGCGTCTGCACAGTAATATGTGGATGGTAACGAGAGTCGCGGCGGTTTCGTGAGAGATAAGGATATCTTGAAATGATGGCACTGTGAGATGCAAAGGGATACGAAATACTGCTACTTGTAAGAAGGAGATGGTAGACATTCGCACTCCGCGTTATGACCAATAAACTTAATTATGTAGTATTAGAACAAGGGAAAAATCAGCAATGGTAAGGATAAGACATTGTTTGTCTTGGGAACTAGGAACGACCCGGTTGCCCCACAAAATGCCTTATGGGGGCGTTTTAGGGCAAATCAACCAGGTACCTACCAAAATTAACACACCGTAGTCTCAAACTTTGATAAAATTTGGTCCGGCGAGTAGTCTGTGGTTGAGATTTCATATTTTGACTTCTGAGCTTGGTCGGACAAGCAGTTGTTCTGCTAGAGCAATTTAAAACCTTAAGATATGATAATTTTTGGCCAAACCCTTGGTGAAACAATGTGGATTTTTTCAGTAGCCAATGAATAAATTTTCAAAAACTGGGCATTGTTGTGATGAGAAGGAAATGCCACATCTTTTTGCCAATTGCATTTTCGAAATGTCTTTTGTTTTCTGTTTGACCATGAAACCTATTTTCAAGGTCAGATTCTGGAGGTGTGGCGAGTTATTCTCATTGAAACTGTTCAAGGTAAAATGTTCTCCAAAAATTCTCATTTGTTTAACCCTATTCCCGGAGGGCTAGACGGTATGGTCGATTCCCAGCGGGGGGAGGCGGATTCGGCCCCCTCCCCTGAGATCTCGAGAACTACTCGTTCGATTTCATCGCAACAAACGGCAATCGATTTCCCATGACGTCAACTACATTTTTATAGAAAGAAATTTTCAAAATGTCGAAATTTCTGGATACAAGGGGGCAAAAATATCAAAATGGGGGGTACTTTCGGACTTCTTATAACTCTGTTGTTTATGGGCCGATTTCGATGAAACTGGCATGAATCGAGAGATTATGGATAGGGCTTTTACCATGGGTACACAAATCTGAAATTTTGAGAAAATTCATGGGCGTTCACAGGGTTTTAAAAATAGGAGGATTAGTTTTCCAACAACTGAATGAACAAAAAAGGTAAAAACCCTTTTTTGGCTTCTGCTAGTCATGCTATGCTAAAGAAGTAAAAATCGCATTACAATGTTTGTATAATGTTAGCATAGGCGGTGTCAGGGACATGAAAAAGGAGAACTGTCATCGTCACACGTTTCTCAGATCAACTTGTGATCTTTGACCTTAAATGACCTCCAGTGACCTTGGGGTCACTTGGAATGATCTCGTGTGCATTTAATATTATCTGTGAACGTTTTCAAATATTTGAATTCACTCTATTTCAAAAGTTTCATTTTATGGCTATTGCGATATAGGGTACGCGCAGTGACATTTTAGGTCATAGCTCTGGGACCCGACCTGATATCAAACTGAAACTTGGTACACAAGTAGAGAGCATCCTTCTACGTCATATATATTCCGGGTTTGGCATTTGAAAAAACGGCGCCGAAATTATTGCAAAAAAATAATTATGACTTTTGACTTTGACCTGACCTTGCCAAGTGACCTCAGGTAAACCAAATTTTGTGTGAAAATTGCCCAACTATTTAGCTATACATCCACATAAAATTTTAAGTTGTATCTTACAAACTCTGTTTTTGGCAGACATTTTCCTTTTACCCTCAACAAGGCCAAAAATGCCCTAAGGTGCCTCCCAAAAACGTTGCCTGTCTCCGCTCCTGAGCAAAGTACAATTGTGACATTTCGTCATAGCGCGTAGAAAGAATAGCTAGGAAAGTCACCAAGTTTCGTGAAGCTGCGTGAAAACGCCTGGAATTGGCAAGCAAAAAACCCGGGGGGGGGCGAATTCAGCCCCCCACTCTGCCGGGAATAGGGTTAAATTGAGAAATGTTCCACATTTTAGTTTGTAACGTCACAAAATGTAGTTCAAATTTACAATGCTTTCATCGAAAATGTTCCCGAAAATTTCCAACATGGACCAGCAAAAACTAGTGTGAACGACCGGCGAAAGCAGCTGTGAACACCCAAGATCATTTCTATCAATTCCTTTTGTTTCAAATCCATTTCTATCAATTTCCAATTTCAAATAAATTCCTTAATCCCATGGCATTTATTGTCATCTGTTGCCCGCTGCGAAGATGTAATTATATAATTGTAATTATATGTTTCTCCACGATAAATGGCCGTGTCGCATGGCCTTGGCCACATTATACGCCGCAGGGAAGAGCGTGGCGGGGGCGGCAAAGCGTTAAGGCTCAGTTTATAGGAATGACGTCACCCAGATTTCGATGACATGATACCTCGACGGACTCGACCGTAAATATAGTCAGCTAACTGCGTGCAACTGATGATGTCCCGCAATTTCGTGTGTTAACTTTTGTCCTGGAATGCGAAATTTGTAAAGACCGTAGATTGGGTCGGTTAGGGTGATTTTGTACTTCTTTCACCGCCTGGATCGGTGGTCAGATCCACCTTTCCTGTACTAGGGGTGTCTGAACACCCTTCGCCTTCCAACTTACAAACCGTAACAGTAGGAAAAAACACCGTAAAAGTAGACCTTACATCATGCAAAACAAATCAATTAAACTGAAGAAATTCCATTGTCATTCACCAATAAAAATTTGCAATTTTACAACGCGCTCTTCCGCCCGCGTCGTACAGTAGCAGGTGAAGCCTGCCTGCTGTCTCGCCCTGTCAGCCCAGCCGTACTAGCAGGAGACAAGTAGCATATTGTCTTCTTTGTTCCACAAAGCATGGTTATAAACATAACTTACAAGAAGACACGACGGCGCTGTATTTGACACATATCCTTTGTAATGGGCGGGGCTTGAAGTGGACGTCACCACCCCGTAATCTGCATGTTTGTATGGCAAAATATGCCGGAATATTAAAATAAAAACATTTTAGGTGCCTTTTCAACTTCCTAGCAGAACTTTCTAGGCTAAGATAGGTCCTTGAATGGAGATGACCTTCAGTGACGTCAAGTGACCTTGACCCCCTAGAGTGCGATAAGTGGCATACATCAGGGTTATTTGGGGTGGAAAAAGCAGTTCATGTCATACAACTAAAAAAAATGCCGAAAAATGCTTGCTATGAAACCAGAGGCGAGATGAAAAAAGCGGAAAATACCTTTGACCTCGGCTTGACCTGCAGTGCATTGACTGAGGTCAGCAAACTTTTGTCACTATTGGTCATGATACTGTGCTTTTACTCTCTGTTCCCCAAATACATTTTTTGAAGAATAAAGATACAGAAAACGGAGTTTGTCGAAAATGATTAAACCTTTCCTTGACCTCGGGTTATTGACCTAACCTTTTCCTGAAATTTCAAGGAAAAGTTTTAAGCCCATTGGAAGTATAAGGTCATGTACTAAAACACGATTTGTTATCTCTGAATTTCTCACTTTTATGACAATCTAACCAATTTTTGACACGGGTCATAGACGAGGGTCATAGAAAAGAGTCATAAACATTTATGATATGATTTTGCCATATCTATGTCATTGATGTGACCCTACCCAAAATTAAGATTTGTCCAAAATGTGCGCAATAATACAAAAAGGTACTCAAAATTTGGCAGCGCCACGCGCCGCCGTTTTCTCGCCAAGCACAGTCCTGGTTTCTTGGACTGCCCTATTACGTACGGCTCCATAAAAGATAATCATGGTTTTCTCTAATTCCTTTTTTCCGTGCTTCTAGCCTAATATCTACCCCGCCGTCCTTCCCTCATATTTTGGCCGCATCGTTTTGGGCGTTTTTCTTTTCGCTGTTATCGCAGCACAAAAAAAAATGTTATTAGCATATGTTGTTTGCATACACTACCGCTGGTTACTCAGACGTACTAAAAACCGATAGACTAAGCAGAGACTACGTACTTGGAGAAATATTGTCTCCACAGAAAACCCTGCATTTATTCTGCATACGTCCATGTTTATTTTACGTATTTATTGTATTAGCATGCATAACTCTGTGATTATAGACACTAACACTGGCAATGCAAGAGTCGCCGAAAAATGGATGGACAAGGCATTTTTACCGTGACTTTGCTTTTGAAAAAACGTTACGTCACCACGGCAACTTAGAATAGAACTTAAGAGGGTGCCTGGCACGGCATAAGGAGACCCTGCCTAGCGAGAGGGATCCCCTGAACAGGGATTCATCGGTGGCCTTCTCATCCTCGAGAGGGGCCTCATATGGGCTACACTGGCCTTTTTGAAACCCTTAGGGGTTCGTGATGTTGCCAGGGGCCCGTGATGTTTGATGACACCCCGGGAAGGTCAGGTGGTTTCTGAGACGGCAAGATGGGCCCGTACACCACAGATGACACCTGAGACCGCCAAAAAGGTTGCAGGGCCCCTGCGAGCCAAAGACGATAAGAGGACCTCTGAGGCGGTATCTGGGTTTTATGGGGGCGCTGGACAGCCAGAGTGTCCCCGAGTGTAATAAGCGGGCTCCTGGCACGGGCAAGGTCCGCCTGAGACTGCCAGTCAGGCCCCTGAAGCATCAACAAAAGCCCCTTGTTACGGCTAAAGGGGCCCTGAAAGACTGCCAGATTTACCTAATGTAACAGAGGAATACCCCTGATGCAGCCATAGGGACCACCGGAGGCATTCAGAGGGCCTATGATACTGCACAGGGGCCCTGAAATTGCCCGAAGGTCTTTTGTAACTGACAGAGTCCCTAAGAGGGCAAAAATGGTTCCCAGGGACGATGAGATGGGTATCCAGGACCACAAGGGGTCCACTAAGACCGCTAGAGAGGGACCTTTGAGACTGCTAACTAGAAGTCTCTAGCAAAAGGGGCCCCTGAGGCGACCAGAGGGGCCCCTGGAACTACTAGACCTTGAGATGTCCAGACTGTTCCTGAAACGGCCAAAGGACCTAGAAGATTGCCAGAGGCGCCTCCACCACGGCAGAGAGAGACTTAAAGAGGGCCCGTGTTAGTGCCCGAGGGGCTCCTTAGACGGCAAAGACGTCCCAGGAACGACAGTGGGAACCTGAGATATTTTAAGCGTCACTGAAGCTGCCAGATGGGTCCCTGAGACTGTTCGAGGTGCCCCTGAAACCGTCAAAGGAGCGTCTGAGACGTACGGGACACGTGAAACTGTAAAAGGAACCTGAGACCACTAGACGGTGCTCTCACGGCAGACGGCCCGATACCACCAAAGGTGCCCCTGTAACTGCAAGAGGGAGCCTAAACTAAACTGACAAAAAAATCCCCAGAAGCTACGGAATGGGGGAGGGGACGGACGGGCTCGTAGACTAGATACATACACGACATTTAAAATGGAGGGAGGGACGGAACGGCCTAAAATCGCGCTGGTTTCGTCGTATTTCGACCACTCTGTACGGGAACAAAACGCAGGATTTTCTCAAATAACGTGGCGCGTTTGAATTTTTTCGGCTATTTTGTACGGCAAAAAAACAAAATTACATAATTCTTCATATCTGAAGGGCAGGAAAATGGTGGTTCCGCGCTGACCATTCGCCTCCACTCCCCCCCTCCCACATTGGCGAAGTCCTGGATCCGCCCTTGGCGAGGGCCCCCATTGGCTACGAGGGCCCCCTTGCTTCTATTTGGCCCCCCCTAGGCGGGCTACTGGCTACGCCCCTGCTTTCAGGAATTAGAGATCTTAAAAGGTGCAACAAATCTGTCACTCAGATTTTTCGAAAACTTCCGGGTCATTGACCTAACGTCAGTCCGATTTTCAAGACATGTCGTTTTTTCGAATACTGAAGGGATTGTTTGTAACATTTTGAGTGCAAGATGATACAGACCTTCAATGACCGTCAATGGGCAAAGTATCAATGATGTTAAAGCCATTACCTGAGGTCAGGTCACTAATAATCGTTACGAGCCGAAATCCACGGCCGTCAAAATCAGCGATAGATGACTGGACACGAATAAGGAATAATGGAACCGGCTCTCATAACTGCAAATAATAACAAGAAATTCAAAAAAAGTTTAAAATTGTGCATTCTAGAAATAAACGGACTTCGGCGAATAAATGTCCGCTCATTGTGAAGACTGATACCTACTGAATGTTTTCTTTTTTTAGCACGGAAAACCATCCATAACGCATATCTCGCCAAAATAAATGAACGCTAAAATTAGTTCCCGTTTATTTCATGTCGCATTCGGCACCGGCGCCCGCGGTGCCGTGGCACGAATATTGCTGTAACCCAACGTTTCCGGTTAAATACGAGAAGAGAAATTAGACGTGGGTCCATATCTGCGAACTTTTACCTTTTTGTTGGTGCCTTTACCTAGGCTTTATTAATCACAGCTTTTGAGATGTAGGCCGTTTCTCGGTTTCATGTAATCGCTTATGAGAAAGCATGTATAGAGCGTAAACGGCGTGCATATTAACCAAAAACAAAAGTTAGGCCAGCCCCGAGCTCTGCTCGTCACAAGCTCTCCAATAGTATGCTTATTCTTATCATGGGATCAACCGTTCGCGAGTTAGAGGTTGAGGGACGGCCGACCGCCTTCCCCTCCGGCCTGTTGGGCGGGCGGCAATGACTCGCGAACCGGCCGCCGATGGACGGCATGGAATGTTCCCGTCACCTGATTGGTCGCGGGGGCGCGGCTGTGAGGTGCGTGATGAGCTGACGAAATGAGGTAAGTGGCGCCGTACCCGCCAGACCGAGTTGGACTGTTCAGGACCGAGGGCGCGGATACTGCTGAGAATGAAGGCGTCTACTGTTCTGCTCTTGGTGGCGGTGGTGACGACGGGCGTGGTGCACCTGCCATCCGTCGGCGCGCAGTCGTGCTCTGCGGACGGCGACTGCGGTGTCAGCGGAGTGTGCGACACGACGCAGGGCTGCTGCTCGACCGTGGGCTGTCGGCAGTTCTGCCGCTACGGCGACCGCTGCACTGCCCTGCCACCGACGCCGTGTGCCGCGCCGCCCCACCCCGAGCCGCCCTGCTACTGCCCCATCAGGAAAGCCTGCCAGAGGACCGACTGGTTTTTCAGCTTTTAGTTCCGCCGCCGCTTGTAGCGGTGGGAGAAAGCCGACTGCGGACATCACACGACATCCGAGGTCTGCCACACGAACACCTGCGGTCTGTACAGATACGGGCGAGTGCCGCGAACTGCCGCGTAATGCTGCAGGCGGCCGCTGATTGGTTCTGCCGAGTGCCGCGAACTTGCTGGCGGCCGCCGGCGATGAAAATGAAGGGCTTCAAAGTGAAACGAAGTCTTTGTAGTAGTCGACTTACGTGATGCTGATGTGGAGACGATTGGTGCGTTCTTTGTAGTATGTCGTCCGCTGCGTGGTACCGTGTAGGCTTTTGTGTGCTGCTGCAAAAAATCCTCGGTGACAAGGTGAATGGTTCATGTGATGCTTTTAAAAACTTACAAAATGAGCAGCTTTCCATTTACGTAGTTATTAAACGATCCGTCCAATGCCCGCAGTCAACATGAAACGATGTGCATCCATGACTGATTTTAACTGTTGTAATCATCGTCTCGTGTGATCCTTTCATGATGAATAAAGGGTTTTTTAAAGTCTGACCAGTTTGGTTTGCGGTCCGGGCATTAGCCACGGAGGTGAGCGCTCTGCGTCGTGACCTAACCCGCTCGCATCCTGGAAGAGTATGATGAATTTAAGCTCTGCAGAAAAGTATTCCGATAAAATAGCTACTAGCGAAATGCATTGCAACTGACCCCAAGCAGTTTTCATAAATGCGTTGCTGACAGATTACTACCGGAAAAACTACGTCATTCTAGAGACAGGTTTACGAGACCTGGCCGCAGGAAAATGAAGAATTACATCTGGTGCCGGGGAGCGCGAGCGCCGCTCGTCGGCTTCAGAGAAATCTGTCGGCACGTTTGGGTCCACCATTCGCCGACTAGTGGCTGCAGAAATCGGCGTGAAACGTCCGTTGTAATCATTAAAAAAGAAACTTTCTGGAACTGCGGTAATGCCATTCTTGTGGCAGTTACCAACAACACGAAGACATCAAAATGCCTTTCAGCACAGCCCATTCCTCCAAAACGCAGCTCTGTGTTATGAACACAGATAACCTGGATTATGCAGGTGAAAATATTATTTTTTCTCCATATAGAACTTATTTTTTATTTCTTTCCTTCCTCACTTTTTGCGATTCAAGTCCCACTTGAGTTAATCCATAAAGCCCAACGTACCGAAAATGATGCAGACATCGTCGATATTGGTATCCAAGCCAGTTGCATACCCTTGCAAGTCCTGGTTTTTCCCAGATCACATTTTTGAATTTTGACACCATTTTTGACTGGCAACATTTGTCAACAACGGGCACCAGACTAAGCGAAATCCGCGGGAATAGGGCATTTTTCATAAGGCACCACCCGACATAGTTTTATCCAATATTTCATGGACGCCGAATGTTTCACTCGGTATTAGCCTCGTCTTGTCCGGTTTATTAGAACCCCGCGCATTGTGGCTCTTATGATCCAATCACTGCAGAACATGCACAGTAATTTACTTACGTTCTCATTGATCCCTCACACCACCCGCGCCCACCATCGCTCCTACCACCACCGATCCCCCTCCGCATCACGCGTCGCCGGTGCCGACTGGCACAGGTGTGAAAACACGAGCTGAAACCGCGCACAAACTGCTGACCCGAGACGGACGCCACCACGCTCCGTGGCAGCCGATTCCACGTGGTAGTGGCTCCGTAGGGAAAGGATCGCTGCGCGGCCGCCCGGCGACCCCGTGGCAGGTCACGCACAGCGGTACCGGCGGCGGCAGCACGCCTCCGCCGCTCGCGCTCAGCACTGCGCACTCTGAGCATACGCCGCAACGCTGTGGATACGGGCGTGCAGTTCTCGGTATGCATCAATAACGCTGTGTGTAAATGACTCAATGTGGGGGACATGAGCCCGATGACGGAGGAGACGTGCTGCTGCCGGCTCAGGGTTTGGTAGAAGAGAATACCCGGTATTGTTATGAAGTTGAATATTAACATTGCAATGATACAAAAGTCAGCGGCTGCAAAAAGGAAATTTCTGGTCCTGAGGAGCGCAACGGAAGCTTTCTGAGCGTCCATTTTGGGGCTGTTTGGGTTGAACTAGGTCTTCAAACTCAGGGTATTCTCCTCAACCCCGGACCATCAGGGTAGACGGTGTCGAGGATCTGGGTATCATCAACGCGGGAGAGGATTCTTCTAAAGTTAAAGAAGGAAAAATATTGATGACATCGGGTGGCTATGACACTAGTTTCATCGTCCCTTGCTTTTCTGTTTCCGTTTGACAATACGTATTTTTAATTTGACGTGAAAGTGTTTGTTTTGTGACTTTTCCTACAACGAAGTTCGTTGTTACCGAATTTTCACGCCCTCAGATACCTTGTAGGCGGACTTAACTGTGGCCAGCCTTGACCACGCAGTGACTTGCACTGCAGTACGCAGGGGTATAAGACCAGAGAGAGAGAAAGCTCCGGCAAGAAATCACGGTTACAAGGGTATTTTATCAGAAAAAACCCTATGCCGTTATTGCGGGGTGTTCGCCCAGCTGGCTGTTGCCGGTAATGGCAAAAAAATCAGTCAAGATTACCACGTCATGAATCTCAACAAGATTTTACAGTATCGCCAAGAGAAGAAATGTACAATGAGCAAATTGTCGATAGTCCCAACTTTTATGATATGCCACTGATCACCGCACTGGAAGCAGCGAAGTGCTTGTATCTGGTGCATGTTTTTAAAACTGAATTACTTCAGTTTTACCGCGAATCTGTTTCTGAATTGTGGGTCTGTGCCAGCTAGGCAGCCTGACGAGAAACTGCGGCACAAATCCGGCCGACTACCAGAACATGAGCTGTTAATATAAATGCAGAAAAATCAAGCTGTTATTACGCGGACGTTTCAAATTAGGCGCACTAACGATGAATATAATGGGACCGGTATTTGGCGAGAATGTTCAGTTTTTATGTCTTTCATCAGAGCTGTGTGTTCAGCGTACGATTTCTTTAGTTCAGGGACACTAGGCAATTTTTTTGCAATGGCCGAATTTCGTCATGCACGGATTCGTTGTAAATTCATTTTACTGTACCTCATTCGGACAGAGTGAACGAGCAGAGCAAAGCACTCATAATGGGTGAGCACAAATTCCAACTTGTTTTAGTGCTTGAGTGAGCGTGATTGTTGTAATGAGGTAACGTACAGTTATCCTTAAGCTCATAATATCCGAAAAACGAAAACAACTTGTTCCATGAATTTGCAATGAATTATTGTGTAATTCCAGTGCAGCCTAGGTCTGCTGGATCGCCCATCAAAAGGCCTTTCATGTTATGTCAAAATATGACAGGTGTTTTCGAATGTAAATATCTGTCCTTAAACACCAGTTAAGATAAAGTCTTAAGTCACAAACTTCGCTCTCAAATGTTTCTCCTCGGTATCTTGTGATATCTTTGTGATAATCATGAAACACCCGATTTTGAAACTGTGATGTGAAATTATGCAACATCTTTTTCTGTTTTCAAGATTTCTCAGTGAGCTTGAAGCTCACGTTGAAATTCAAGATCTTCGGATTATTGAAATACTTCATTCCCACCAAGGCATGATATGATGTACCATATGATATATCATGTATGTCTATATCTGTATGATATACCAGTATGATATACCATGGCATGACATACCATACCATAACGCTGCTGCATTCAGAATCGGTTTGAGACCACGCAGTTGATGGTCGCCATTGATGAGCCATGCAGCCATAGCCGTATCAACGGGAGGGGCCAGGGAGAGCCCCTCCCGTTCCAGGGCGGCGTCCTCCCTGGCCCACTTTTCAAAGTTGGGGAGGGGTGGCAGCAGTGTTAATTGGCCCCCTCCCCCACTTTTTCAGAATATTCTTTTGTTTTGTTTAATCCTGAGTCATCTAAAACATGCATGGCGATTTACCCAGTCCACCTCAAAACCTAATGGATGAAAGCGCTTCATACTATAAAGGGACATTTCAGCTGACCACATGAAAAACTGATATACCTTATGCTCCCACATACAGCGGGAGTAAAATTAGGGATGCACTGGATATCCGGTCCGGCCGGATATCCGGCCGGATATTAGAGATTATCCGGTATCCGGTATCCGGCCGGATATTTTTGTGATCCGGCCGGATACTGCCAGATATTTAACCTCCCGGTGTACAATCAAGACGTTGCTCTAATGTCTGCGTCCAAAACCGTTTCAGGGGAAACGTGGCTTGTTGTGTTACATTGTCGATGTAACTGGCAGTTCCAAGTCGGTCTGGAGACCTTGGAACCAATTCTTTTCTGTATTGGTCCGAGAGGGTTCGGACATATCTTGCAAGAATGGGACTCAGGTTCAAAACTATGAAACAATAGCCAGCATGCGGTCAGCAGCCCATCTTATGACTTCCTTTTTTCGAAATATTTCTTATCTTTCTCAAATTCTGACACAAATGCATTAAGGAAAAATGTAAATTGTGGGCACTGGAAAATGAGACAGTATTTAAAGTCATACCGTAAGCACATTTATTACTGTATGAACATTGAACTTTGCAGAAATGTAGTCATAACCGTTGCGGTCAGTTCTTGCTCAACGGACCATCTCCATCATCTCTCATCTGTCGGCAAGACGCAAGCGCCTGGGTACGCGCACCAGCATTTTACGCGGTATCCTTAGGTCCAGAGCAACGATCAGCTGGCTCATCCAGCGCTTTAGGGCGACTTTGGATGTTACGTACCAGTCTCCCTGATACATCCTCTGCTTAATGATGCCCCAGATGTCCTCAGTAGGACACACCTGGTGCACACAGGGGGACTGCTGTCACGCACTACATACGGCACTCTGGCCTCTTCCAGCAACTTGAGCGTTTTCTTCGCATAATGAGCGCTGGCCAAGTCTGGCCAGATCAACATGTCCCTCTCGAAACAGTACTCATCGCCAAATATGGGACGAGCACATCTCCTACGCACTTCTCACGGTACATGTTACCATCAACATTACCCATACCCGGCATGACAGCCGGCTTTGTCACACCCCTGAGAGAGATGGCGGGCCACACGAAAAGATTACGGGGAAACTTGCTCTCTGGCCTCAGTTGTACTTTTGCTGGACTTCTGCTGGACGTGCTCCAACAGAGTACCCAAGGTTTCCTGACATATACCTCTCGTGGTAGGAGAAGTAGCTTTCGTCGTCCATGGCAATGCCCCGTTCTTTCCGATTTCATGTGTTCCGCGGGACAGTTTCCGGATGCGGGTCTTTTGAGCGACCTCTTGTTTTTGGGTGACCTGGGGTGACCTCTTGCTCTTTCGGTACCGAACCTTGTTTACCACCAATATTTTTTTGTCAGGTACGTTCTGGAGATTCCAAACCTTCCAGCCGGAACACATTATGACACCCGTTGTTTTTACAGCTCGAATCAGCTGTAGCTGTCTTTTAACACGCGCACTGAAATGGAGGTCTTTTTGTGCCCCCCACCTGCTCTTCTTGAATATCTCGAGAACGCATCTGAGCTGGTTGCTGTTACTTTGTGACATTCATGGCAATTGAATAACGCGTCGAATGGCGTAGAAAAATTGGAAATCGGCTGGAAATTTTGAAGTTTCAAGCATTTGAAGTCAGGCAAACATCACGAAAACGACGGTTGTCGCTGACAAGTGGGAACTTTGTGAAAGAACTGGCGTTCTACTTAAGACTGCTGTTTGAACACAATCAGGCGATGTCATGCGGGCATAAGTGATGGACTTACCAAGGCCACAGCCAGGGTCAATAAGGGTTAACGGCATCAAAGGTCAAGGTTTGTGACCTGATCCAGATTTGCTTTGCAAGATGTCAGTTTGTATGAAACATGCATTCAAAGGCCTTAATAAAAACACGTGTGCGCACACTGATACGCTTACATATTCCAAGGTCAGTGAAGGTCAAGATCTTTAAAGGCCAAGGCCAAATATCTTGTAACCTTGCTCAGATTTGTTCTGCGACATATCGATTTGTATGAAATATGCATTTAAAGACCCTAATAAAGACACGTGTGCGCACATGCAGACGCATATATATATATGCCAGAGTCATTTCAGGTCAAGTTCATGAAAGGTCAAGGGCAGGTTTTTGTGACCTGGTCCAGATTTGTTTTGCAATACATCGATTTGTGTGAAATACGCGTTCAAAGACCCTTCTAAAACACGTTTGGCATATTGATACTGACATGTATATACATACATAGCTATACATACATACAGAAATATAAACGCTGGAAATGTACCGATGTTTTGAAATGTACCGATGTTACCGATACCGATACTGGAGATGTACCGATGTTAGCCACCTTCATTGAAAATACGCCAAAAGATACATGTCGCGCCCTCATTTACTCTCAAACTGTCCCGTGTTGTTCAAAATCTGATTTCTAAAAGATGAAAAAATGACGTCACAGGTCATTGACTTGGCATGACCTCGACCCAAAATCCCCAGTGAAGACGCCAAATAAATGGAAGTTATCGTATTCCACGTTCTAACGGCCCAACAAACACCCCGTTTCGTTCGAAAAGTTGTACGGAATGGCATGTACAGGCCGATAAAGTGTCCAAAGTTGACCTTTTCCACCCCATTTGGTCTTGGAGATATCGACTCACAAGCTGTGGGCATTTTTTACTAATTTTTTCAGATTCCCATATTTTTCCTTTCTATTCAGTCTTTTCGGTTTCATTATTTCAATAGAAATAGTAAATAAAAACATGTAAACATAATGTCCGGTATCCGGCCGGATATCCGGCACCCCGATCCGGCATATCTGGTATCCGGCCGGATCACAAAAATCCCGATCCGGTGCATCCCTAAGTAAAATATTCTGAGGTCAACCGGAGGACATTCTCGCACCTAAGCTGCACATTTTTAATCCAGTTGGCAGTGTTGCTGACAGCTCTCTTGAGAGAATGGGTAGTCGTTGGTGGAACAAACACAGATCAGAGCCAGTCGGAGGGCGGATGAACGCGTTGATGGCAACACTGGAAACTGGGACCGAACGTGACTCATTGCGGGCTCCACGCCCATAGAGACTTCAAGAACACATTAGCAACCCTCATAAACGTCCCCGTAATCCCTCGTATCCAAGGCTTCCTTAGGTACCTCCGACTAGAGATGCACCGGACATCCGGTCCGGCCGGATATAGGGATTATCCGGTAACCATTATCCAGCCGGATATTTTTGTGATCCGGCCGGATATTGCCGGATACTTAACTTCCCGGTGTACAATCAAGTCGTTGCTCTAATGTTTGCGTCCAAAACCGTTTCAGGAGAAAGGTGGCTTGTTGTATTAGATTGTCGATGTAATTGGCAGTTGCAGATCGATCTGGAGACCTTGGAACCAATACTTTTCTGTACTGGTCCGGGAGGGTTCGGACATATTTTGCAAGAATGGGACTTAAGTTCAGAGCTGTGAAACAATAGCCAGCACGCGGTCAGCATCCCATCTTATGATTTATATCTTCCTTTTTCCAAATATTTCTTATCTTTCTCAAATTCTCTGACGCACTGCATTAAGAGAAAATATAACGTGTGGACACAGGGAAATGAGACAGTATTTAATGTCATACCGTAAGCACATTTATTACTGTATGAACATTAAACTTTGCAGAAATGTAGTCATAGACGTTGCAGTCATTTCTTGCCTAATGGGTCATCTCCATCTCCTCTCATCTGTCGGCAACACGCAAGCGCCTGGGCAAGCGCACCAGCATTTTATGCGGTACCTATGGGTCCAGAACGGTACCTGCGGTACCTCTGGGTCCAGAACAGCAATCACCTGGTTCATCCAGCGCTTTAGGGCAACTTTAGGTGTTGCGTACCAATTTCCCTGATACATCCTCTGCTTAATGATGCCCCAGATGTCCTCAGGAAGACACACCTGATGCCCACAGAGGGACTGCTGTCACGCACTACATACGGCACTCTGGCCTCTTCCAGCAGCTTGAGCGTTTTCTTCGCATAATGAGCGCTGGCCAAGTTTCGCCAGATCAACATGTCCCTGTCGAAACAGTCCTCATCCAAATATGGGATGAGCACATCTCCTACGCACTTCTCACGGTACACGTTGCCATCAACATTACCCGTGCTCGGCATGATAACCGGACTTGTCACACCCCTTGGAGAGATGGCGGGTCACACGAAAAAAGATTACAGGGAAACTTGCTCTCTTGCCTCAGCTGTACTTCTGCTGGACACTCTCCACGTGCTCCAACAGAGTACCCAAGGTTTCCTGGCAAATGCCTCTCGTGATAGGTGAAACAGCTTTCGTCGTTCATGGCGATGCCACATTCATTCCGATTTCATATGATCCGCGCGACAGTTTCCGGATGAGGGTCTTTTGAGCGACCTCTTGTTTTTGGGTGACCTGGAGTGACCTCTTGCTCTTTCGGTACCGAACCTTGTTTGCCACCAATATTTTTTGTCACGTACGCTCTAGAGATTCCAAACCTTCCAGCCAGAACGCGTTATGACACCCGTTGTTTTTACAGGTCGAATGAGCTGCAGCTGTCTTTTAACACGCGCACTGGAAGGGGGTCTTTTTGTGCCCCCCACCCGTTTTTCTTGAATATCTCCAGAACGAATGGGAGCTGGTTGCTGTTACTTTGTGACATTTATGGCAATTAAATGACTCGTCGAATGACGTAGAAAAATTGGAAATCGGCCGGAAATTTTCAAAGTTTCAAGCATTTGAAGTCACGCAAACATAACGAAAACGACGGTTGTCGCTGACAAGTGGGAACTTTGTGAAGGAACTAGCGTTCTACTTAAGACTACCGTTTGAACGCAGTTAAGTATTGTAATTCGGGCATTAGTGAGGGACGTACCAAGACCACAGCCGGGGTTAACAAGGGTAAAGGTCATCAAAGGTCAAGGCCAAACAGCTTGTGACCTGATCCAGATTTGCTTTGCAACATGTCAGTTTGTATGACATATGCATTCAAAGCCCCAATAAAAACACTTGTGCGCACACTGATACGCTTACATATACCAAGGTCAGTGAAGGTCAAGGTCGTTAAAGGTCAAGGCCAAATATCTTGTCAACAAACTCCCCGCTTCGTTCGAAAAGTTGCACGGAATGGCCTGTACGGGTCAAGAAAGTTTCCAAAGTTGGCCTTTTTTACCCTATTTGACCTTGAAGATATCAACCTAGAGTCATGAAAATTGCACACAATGTAAATCATTATAATCCCACCCTGTCCATAGGATTTCATGTTTCTAGCTCTTTCTATTGCCGAGATCGGAGGGGGCACTTTAAGACCCCCCTTCCAGTGCGCGTTAGTGCGAAACCCCCTTGCACTGCGCGGGTTAATGCTCAATCTGGTTGTTTGGTGGTGATTGCCAACATGGGAAACATTACCACGACTCTAGAGGGTTGCCAGCGTTCTGTTAGCAGTCGCTCGTGGGTCCCAAAGGGTTCATAGTGCCTCCAGATAAATGATTTGGGTCGTTCCGGATCTCACAGGCAAGTCTCGCGACAATCTCTCTGTCACCTTGCTTTGATATTGCCTCCTGACTGCAAATAAATTGAAATTCCCCACACATTTTTACACGGTTTTAAGGCCAACAGTGGTTAGCATGCATGAGCCAAATGCCACTGATAAAACCTGTAATGTTTAAGAAATATCTATATTTAAAAAGTTTTCATTTCTTCATTTCTTAGTACCCACCCGTTACTTCGAGAGGCATACTTTAGTAATCGTGAAGAAGGCTTGTCAAGTCAGGTATTCTAGTTCTACGAAGGCGCTGTAATGGTATTCTGCGTATTCTGAAGCCTTTGCCTATGGGTACCCATGTCCCCCTGCGGTTTTCCAGAAGTGGCGATTTGTCCCCTTAAATTTAAGGTATCAAATAGTAAGTTCCCACTGGAGACACTATTTCTCGCACTTTGAAATCCAACAAAAGGACATTCAACCGTAAGTTGTCATGCAACGCCAGAAAGTTATTTCTACCCCTCGCCCTATATGTTCTTGGTGGACTGCAGCTAGCTTGTCCCCCCCCCCATTTCTAAACCGTGGCTACACCAATACCTTTGCCTGCATTGGGAGATGGTGAGCTCCGCTATTATTGTTGTGTTCTTTGCTCATCTATTTATTGATTACAAGGAAACCTAAGGAAACCTCACAGTGAGTTTATGCACTAGGGGATGACTCACACTGTCGACATTTTTCACTACTTTTTCAGTTTCCCACATTTTCTTTTCTTTGTTCAGTCTTTTCGGTTCCATTCTTTCGATAGAAATAGTAAATAAAAACACGTAAGCATAATATCCGATATCTGGCCGGATATCCGGCACCCCGATCCGGCATATCCGGTATCCGGCCGGATCACAAAAACCCCGATCCGGTGCATCCATAGGGAAAACCTTGCTTATTGCAAATCCTGATCCAGTCAAGCTGTGGCCCACCGGACAAAAAGTCCCCAGTAACAGATTTAGGTCAGTTTTGTCAGTTCTTAATGTCAGAAAGACCTCTGTCAGCTGGCTGCTGGGAACTGGAGGAGCAAAACGGAGCGTTACGGAGAGATTCCAGGATCGGTCTGGCGGTCCTGGAAGGAGCGGGAAGCAGACAGACACCACCCGGCACCAGTGGCATCACTGAAGCGACTGATCCAGTGCGGTCCTGCAGCGTGCCGAAACTGGGCGAAACGAAACCGCCTAGGGCAGGCCCCGATCTTGTCGGCGATCTGATTCTCCGATGCTTTATACCTTCATCTTCGGCACCACGCTTGTGCACCAGGTCTGGCTCCAGGAACATGCAGCAGGCTAGCTGAATCAGACCGGACGAGCCTCACCGAGGGTACACCGAGATCTGCGAACTGCCGAGGCAATGGTGGAACGGCCGGCACCGCAGGCCGTGGTGTCGGGGGCCGCAGGACGCCGCCCAGAGCGGCACAACCCGCGACGAACATGTCGGATCCCACATCATGAGCCTGACGTGCCGAGGGCGACGGCGGCCAGTGGCGTGCAGGCTGGGTCCCTCCGCATGGGCGTGACCTGTCGAGGCGACGGCAGCCAGCCGGGGCCAGATCCGGCGGCCAGGCGCCGACTACCGAGCGGGCGGCACCGCCGGCGGCGAGCGGCGGCGGAAGCAGCGCACCGGACCGACGCCAGGAACAGCCGGACGGGACTCTCGCCGGAACCCGACGCAGCAGTGATGTACGTGCAAGGTGAGGTGTGCTTTGTAGCAGTAACAGTAAAAAGGCACGTTGCGTCGTATTAGCAGTTAAAATGCAGAATCACACGTAGACGTTTAGTATAGGGACGGCAACGTCCGTGAAAATGGAGAATGTCGTCGAAAGGCGACGCTTTTTTGTCCCGAATGTCGAAATGCGAACGTGTGATGAAGTGTCTGTATTGCATTGTCGGGATGTCGGTATCTACCATGTTTAACGGGATGCAAGGTGGCTCGAAGGGAAGTAGTTTAATATAAATCAATATAAATAACCACATAAAATAAAGAAATATATGCATAAATTTTAGTACCCTTTATTTTATCTTTTTGCACCCTTCGCCATAATTTGAAGTTCCGAAGAGGTCAGCTCACTGACCGAGGTCAGGTGAAAAAGGTCAGCCTCAAGAAAAATTGTACCCCAATAACTTTTTTAGAGATGGACAGATTTGTATGAAACTTGCAGGAATAATGGAATGTAATAAACGTAACAACCTAAATATTTCGCATTTTTGGAAAATCGAAGGCCAATGGCCTAAGGTCAGGTCACTTTTGGGGCGCTTTTTGATATTTGGCTTAAGTTTCAGCGAACCTTTGCGGGGTTTTCATGCTCAGATGCTGTCAAAAACACGGCCAATAACAACATATCCTGCCATCGTATTGCCAGAGAACGCGTTACCGCAGCTCAGGTCATGACCCCGATATTGGTATCTGTTGCCCCCAAAATACGATTCATGAAAACAAAACTGCCTGCCTAGAAACAATAAGCTATTGTTTTTTTTGTGGTAGAAATAGACGATGAAATTAAATTCAGCACAAAAAGGGCTATTTTAGGTCACCGGAGGCCACCAAAAGTCAGTGGCCTCTGATGACCTCTCTTGACCCAGGTCGACCTGAAGGATAGTGGCAAATGCTTATCAAGTGTTGTACTATGCTTCCGGCATCATCTGCAATAAAACTTGTTACCAAAACCACCGAGTAAGTCGAAGCGAGATTTACAGCGTTAGTTGTAACAGAGCGTTACAAACATGCATGAAATTAGGTCGTGGCTTGACCTCACTTCATTGATTAATTGGGCTGTTTGCACTATGAATGTGTTTGGCAAGTTAACAATCATCTAAGTATTCCACCAAAATGAAAATCACAACCCAATTTCCTTTTTATCTCACTTCCTATCTTGCTCAGTCTGACCTGTTATGACATCTGATGACCTCAGTATTGACCCAAGTCTAAAAACTTCTACTCATTCGATTCGCCTTGATAAGTTCTCTTTGCTGGCATTTCCTTTTGCGACGCACAGAACCTGTGGTCCCGGAGGAGGGTGGATATCCCCCCACCCCAGGCCCGGCGAAGGATATTTTTAGGCCTGGCCGGGCGCGGATTTAGGTCATCCCCGACACACGGTGGCCATTCAGGCCTGTCGTCGGTAACTAAAACGACAAGAATCAAGGGTCAAGTTAGGTAAAAACAAAAGAAAACAGTCACACGGTCACGCACATTCGTCCACACGTTGGCCAGTCAGGTGTACGACGCAGGTGACCCACCAGATGGCGGTTGAAAGATGAAACTGGCAGTCACAACAGCTCGGACGGCATTTCATCGTTAAGGGTGGCCGCCTGGCAGCAGAACTGCCTCTTAGTTATCCCCGTGCGAAACCGCTGGATTCGAAGCTGATAATCGTGTCGCGTGTGCCTGTTGCTCCTTTCGGCTAAGATCGTAAATAAAGATACCAGCGTCTCAGATTCGCCCAGAAGGCCTGCCTTTGCCTCTGCCTGTTCCTCTGTCGCTGACCCGGTCCCTGTCTCTGCATCTCGATATCTGTCTGTCTGTCTGTCCCTGTCTGTCTATCACTCTCTGTCTACCTGCCTCTGTATCTGCTGTCTGTCTCCATCTACGTCCTTGTCCCTGTCTGTCAGACGCACAGACAGTCCCTGTTTCTGTCTGTCTGTCCCTGTCTGTCCGTTTCCGTCTCTGTTTCTGGTTCCTGCTCCGTCCCACCTAGTTCATGCCAGTTTCCGAGATTGTGCTATGCCTGCTTCGCAGTGGACGTTGACGAGCATTTCTACGAGGAGCTACTTTTGTCATCTTCGGTTAGCCGATGTTCAACATGGGCTTGGTGTTCCGTTCACCGTAACGCGTGCGGCCGCGCCCGTGTTCATCTTTTCAGCACGGTTTTGCTCTGTGCTCTTGCCGTCGTCCGACATTGACTTTTTCGTTAGGTCTTTTGGAGCGATGATGTTCTCTTGAATGCCTCGACGTGCATTTGTTGCAAGTGAGACGGTTCGCTTGACGTTTCTATTTCTGCTGACTGGTTGCTCGAGGTCAGGCGTTGTGTGTAACTGGCTCGTCGAGGTATCGTGCTGAACACAACTCCTGACCAGAAAGGGCGTCACTTTTAATTGGTCGACTTGTTGGCGACAAGTCGTTTAAACGACTTTTTACACGACGACTTGTTGACGTCTCTTTGATTGGCTAATATGTCTGCGAATGCGTGCAGGCATGTCAACCTTCCTGCGCTAGGCTTAGAACAAAGTTTCAACAACAAAGCCCGGCGTTTTATTCATTGTTACTAAACGAGCAAAGCCATATGCTCAGAAGGTTTCGTTGAATGTGATGATTGTGATAATTATGTTGATGATGAGTTTCTTTTAAAAGATAATGAGCGATGACATGGACTAATTAAGTGCCAGCCTGATGAAATTTGCAAGTTTACGCCAGCACGCTGTATGAGAAGATGATCTGTGTCGCTTGCGGGACGAAAAGCCAGGAAACAAATACACTATGCAAGTCAATGCCGAAGAATCTTTCCTTCCCAATCTCACTTTAACTCGCTCAGCCGTTTGTTAAGGAACGTGTGATAGAGACTGAGAATTGTAAGCAAAGAAAATGAATGCGCGACGAACGTGATAACAGGAATTCCAGTTTCAGCTGTCATGCACTTCAGTCTGCGATGGCAATGTATGACTGGAGTGGTGAGAAGCAAGACGACGCTATGCATATAAAGAGCACAGTACAATCGCGGATGTCGCAACGCAGGATGGTGGGACCGGAGTTCCAACCTATGTGGAACTTTTAGTACAGTTCGTGTCCGTAGGATGGCGCATCCACCAAGAAATCCGTAGGAAGCGATGTGAACCGGTGGTGTTCACACGGCTGCAGCATTGATAAGGCCTGGTGGCCTCCTGATCTCCGTCACTGTTGCGCTTTGTGAGTGAAGAGGTCTGGTGAAGACTTCATGCTGTTTTGGCCGCGCAACGGTGTCATGAAAACTGGGACAGTGGTGCAAAGAGGGAAGCATACTACATTTTGTCGCGTGGGCGGCCATCTACGATGTGTCTGGCTGAAGATTTCGGAAAATAATTTCTGTGTTCACACAGGATTTCAGAGCGATTCTTCCTGGTCATTGCCATATGCCTAATTCAAAATCGAAGGAGATGAAAACGGGTTTCGCACGCTTTTACCGAGTGAGATACACGGCAGTCGCTCGAAAATAAAAGTTCAGATCGAGGTGTTCGTGTGTGTGTCAGTACACTGTGTGCGTGTGCGTGTGCGTGTGCGTGTGTGCGGGCGTGTGTGTATATGTGTGTGTGCGGGTGTGTGTGTGCGTGTGCGTGCGTGCATGTGTGTGCACACGCATGCGTGCATGTGTGTGTGTGCGCGCGCACGCAAGTTTCGGAGCCTCTAGCGCCTGAACACGCCAGCTGATCGCGACACAAGTGGCAGCATCGGCTTTGCCGACTCGGCGGGCAGATCGTGCTGTAGGTTTTGAAACTATTCGCGGCGTGTGGTACGAGCCACGTGGCGCGAGCCGGACCTCTGTGTAATTCAGTTAATCACGGTTACAGGTCAAACGGCGGAAGCTGTTGACTTCAGGACAACATGAGCCCGACTTGCAGGTTCGTTTTTGTGGTCGGCACTCGCGTGAGATCCACTTGGCGATCCTCAAGCACGTGTTTCGATTTGTACCCGTGGAACTCTGAGTACCGTCAGCAGTGACCTCCGCGGCTAAAATGTAGTGGGTAGATAGACCAGCACTAGTACTATTCGTCGGTATCCCACATGATGTGCAGGATGCAGCAGGTGACACGCAACGCGCGTGCGCTTCTTTTACACCCCTCTGTTTTTGATGGGCCAATTTCCGTGACGCGAACGGCGCAGTTTGTTGCAATGACGGTTTGGAAAGGCGGACGGGCAGCTGGACGGTCAGTTTCGACGGATTCAAGCCGAAACTGGGGTGCACCTTGCTTGTGAAGAAACAGATGCCTAAACACACCCATCCTTCACTGCCGCAAAACTTCAACCGCTGGGATGCCGAAAATGGGCAGACAGAGCACGTGATACGTGCCATTCGACACATGTGGCTGTTTTGCAAGCCAGTAGCCTCAGCCTGGTGTGTGCCTGACGCACATACTGAGGTGTACCCGTTTGCCATTCAGGCCTTTGGTTCGAGAACTGTTGATGCTGGAGGCGCCAAATTTTGAAGTGGGCTGCACATTCACAAACGCCATGAAGGATAATTGAGATTTAGGGCATTAGTGGCAAGATGCCATCCATGAGAGCGTGCAACTTGATGGATGTGGGATCCTCGCTTTCGGGAAGTTTGTGATACCTACCTCATGCCTTTATCAGGTACTAAGCGAGTATACAAGTATGCGTGCGATACAGAGCTTCGATTTTGACCCCAGTCTAACGGTGTGACACGTGGGTTTGCCTCTAATTCAAAATCGAAGGAGATGAAAGCGTGATCCGCTTTTGGCGAGTGAGATTTCATGCATGGAGGCACGAGTGTAAGTTTTGAAAAGCCTTTGTGGGTGCATTCGGGCGCCAGGATTCTTGTGCGGGCTCTAGGCTAGGTTAGGCCATAGCAGCCCTAACCCCCCGAGAACCAAACCCTCCTCGGATTTTGGCCGCTTTGTTTTTAAGTATGTAATAATGTAGTAATGTAGTAATGTATGTATGTATTAATATGTAGTATGTATATAGTATGTATATATACAAGTATGTATGTATATAGTATGTATAATATGTAGTAATATGTAGTATGTATGTAGTAATAATGTAGTAATGTTTTTAAGTACCGAAAATTCCGGATCTATATCTCCGGAGGGAAAAAAACCCAAATTTCACAACATAAAGGCGGTTGATGCCCATGGGCGCAATTCTTTGCTACGTTTTTTTTCCAGTGATGAATAACGGATGCCCACAAATGTATGTATACCTGCTTTTTTGTATATATATTCAGGGACGGGTCCTTTTCGTGTTGTGAATTAAATGTCCAGGTTTAATTTTGGGATCACAAACTGTTTCCTACCTTGTGGGTCCAAAGGCCGTGTTTGTAGACGCATAAATCTGTTTTGTGGGTGCGTGTGTACCCACAAAGAGATATAAATTGACACCTCTGCATGGCGGTCGCTCCGAAAAGTTCAGATCGACGTCTTTGTGCAACAGTGTGTGTTCAAGCTTCGGAGCCTTTAGTGCCCGAACGCACCTGTCAATCGCGACACAAGTGGCACCATCGGGTGCGCCGATTCAGCGGGCAGATCATGGCGTGCGTTTCAAGCGACTCGTGACGCGTAGCATGAGCCACGTGACGTCAGTCGAACCACTGCAGATTTTAATGCAGCACAGGTACAGGTCTAACGGCGGGTGCTGTTGACTTAAGCCTTGGAGACAACCTCGGTCCACTTGCAGGTGCGTGCTTTTGTGGACGACACCCACGTCACGTGCGATCCACGTGGCGATCCACAGGCACGTCTTGCGATTTGGACTTGGGGACCTCCGATTGCCGGAAACAGTGACCTAGGCTGCTAAAATTTGGTGGGTAGATAGACCAGTACTAAGGCTGTCAAACAATACCCCATATGATGGGTGGGATGCAACGGCTCACGTGCAGCTCGTGTGCGACTCTTTTGCACCCCTGTGTTTCTTATGGGTCAATTGCCGGTACTCGAACGGCGCAGTTTCGTGCGATTGTGGCTTGGAAAGGCGGACGGGCAGCTGGACTGTCATATTCGATGGATTCAGGCCGAAGCGGGGGTACAGCTTGCACGTGAAACGCGAGGTGCCAGAGACCCCTCGTTCATTGCCGCAAAACTACTTCCGCTGGGATGCGGAAAATTGACGGCCAGGAACATGATACGGGCTCGTCCTCGTATATGGCTGTTTGCAGGCCATTAGCTTCAGTCTGGTGTGTGCGGACGCAAGTGCGCGGGTGTACTCGTCTGCCGTTCATTCCTTTTGTTTGGGAACCGCTGATGCCGGAGGCGCAAAATTTTGTGGTGGGCTGCAAGGCCACAAATGCCATCCAGGACATGCGAGATTTAGGGCATCACTGGCAAGATGTGATCCAAGTGAAGTTGCACCTTGTTGGACTTTTGCGGAAGGCACGATTCATTTCTACCTGCATGACGCAAAACCATGAGCCAAAAACATGTCGCAAAAAGGATGCTGAAAATTGGCGGGCAGAAGCACGTGATAAGTTGTAGACGATATGCGTGGCTGTTTTGCGTGCCAATAGTTTCAGCCTGGTCTGTGCAGGACGCACGTGCTACTTCTTTGCCATTCAGGCCTTTGGTCTGGCAATTGTTGATGCTGGACGAGCCAGATTTTAGCGGTGGGCTGCAAAGTCATAAGTGTCATCCAAAAAACACAAAATTTAGGGAATCAGTGGCGAAATGCCATCCATATGAGTCTGCTACTTCTTGGACCTGTCGTCATCCATTTACAGGAAGGTGTACGATTCATTTGAACCTGCATGACGAGGACGGCAGGTATGGTTTCATGGACGTAATGCTGGTACTAAGCGTGTTCACAGGTCTGCGTGCTATATAAAACTTAGTTGCCCCCAAACCATGTAACGCGTTGGTCTGCCTCTGGTGTTAAAATTCCTGCATATTGTCGCGGGGGGTAGCCCCCCCCCCCTGGATCGCCAGCCATGGCTGTGTCCACGAGTCTCCTCCTCGACACAACCGTATGGACAACGAAAGCGGAAGAAGGGACTGCGGCGACAGTCAGCTCTGGAAGCATCGGCACTCTGGCAGATAGGTCTCAGCCAGCGGCTCTGGTGTAGCCGCACGGCCACGTGGGTCTCGTATCTTCATCCACGTTGTGGGCACGCCATGACAACGTTGTGATGACACCAGCGAATGTCATGGTCAGTCGCAGTGCAACGTAAAACGCTCGTTATCACGCAAATGTACGACTACGTTCACGTACTGACCACATGGGTGGCTCGTGCGCACGCTGGACAACAAGGCTGCGGGTTCAATAATTATATCATTCAACATGTAATTAATGTATGAGAACGCATCCAAATACAGAAAAGGTTACGACGACGTTGTGACGACACCTTTCAGAGAATGTTGTGGCGAAATCTCCGTACGACGTACAACGCCCGCTGTCGTGCAACTTTATGACGACGTTTGTGAACTTAGTGCAAGGCACGTGCGACCACGGTGCTCAAAGAGGCTGCGTATCAAAGGATACCATGGCATTTTCATTTAAAATAAGGGGTATAAGCAGCTTTTAGGAATTTTATAATTCCACTCGCTTGTTGACAATAGAGAAATAAAACAAAGAGCTTGAAATTTTGACAGAGAGATAGATTTCTCTTCTATAAAGCCTACGGTACTCCCCACCAATAATGCAGCCAAGGGAAGGACTATGGGTCCCTCTCCCCGCCCTTAGGTTTGAGGTATGAGCCCAGATTTAATACCCAGCTGACATACGTTACAAAGGACAACAACAGATATGTGCCAGGATTCGGACGAATTACAGGTCGTGCAGGTGTTGTGTCATTTTTGTATCGTTATGCTCTGGCGGGGTACGACCTTTCCGAGATGACGCAGCGACCCGCCCAGGTCAACGAAGAGTTGCATACAACCTGGGGACAAGCTGCATTCTAAGGTTGTCTGAACAAAGAGGTAAGCATTGATTGTTGGACTGTTACAATGATCGGGCCAGGCCAGGAAATCACGGGTTGAACGCTCCAAAAATCGTCGGTTCCCCGTATTTCTTTCTGGGTGAGCGTCTGCGCCCCAACCAAGGTGCCCCTCCCTCGGGCCCCACCGATCCTCCAGCGTCCCTCCCCAGATGGTGACCACGAACTGTCAGCTGCTCATACGGCCATGACTTTCCGCATTCCCGGTCACCTTTGTAAACGTCTGTTGATAAATGGACCGTCTTAACCCTATTCCCGGAGGGCTAGACGGTATGGCCGATTCCCGGCAGGGGGGGCGGATTCGGCCCCCCCCTGAGATCTCGAGAACTACTTATCCGATTTCATCGCAACAAACGGCAATCGATTTGCCGTGACGTCAACTACATTTTGATAAAAAGAAATTTTCAAAATTTTGAAATTTGTGGATACAGGGGGGCAAAAATGTCAAAATGGGGGGTACTTTTTGACTTCTTATAACTCCGTTGTTTATGGACCGATTTCGATGAAACTGGCATGAATCGAGAGATTACAGATAGGGCTTTTACCATGGGTATGCAAATTTGAAATTTTGAGAAAATTCATGGGCGTTCACAGGGTTTCAAAAATAGGGGGATTAGTTTTCCAATAACGGAATGAACAAAAGAGGCCAAAACACTTTTTTAACTTCTGCTAGTCATTTTATGCTAAAGAAGTACAAATCGCATTACAATGTTTGTATAACGTTAGCATAGGCGGTGCCAGGGACATAAAAAAAGGGGAAATGTCATGGTCACACGTTTCTCAGATCAACTTGTGACCTTTGACCTTAAATGACCTCAAGTGACCTTGGGGTCACCTGGAATGATGTCGTGTGCATTCGATATTATCTGTAAACGTTTTTAATCGATTAAATTCACTCTATTCCAAAAAATTCATTTTTTGGCTTTTGCGATATACGGTACGAGCACTGACATTTTAGATCATAGCTCCGTGACCTGACCTGATATCAAGTTGAAACTTGGTACACAAGTAGAGGGCATCTTTCTACGTCATAAATATTCCCTGTTTGGCATTTGAAAAAACGGCGCCGAAATTATTGCGAAAAAATAAATTTTGACTTTTGACCTTGACCTGACCTTGTAAAGTGACCTCACATCAACAAAATTACATATGCACATTGCCCAACTATTTAGCTATATATTCATATAAAGTTTTAAGTTCTATCTTAAAAACTCTGTTTTTGGCAGACATTTTCCTTTTACCCTCAACATGGCCAAAAATGACCTGAGGTGCCTCCCAAAAACGTTGCCTGGCTCCGCCCCTGAGCAAAATAGAATTTCGAAATTTTGTGACGGCGCGTAGAAGGAATAGCTAGGAAAAGTGACCAAGTTTCGTGAAGCTGCGTCAAAAAGCCTGGAATTGGCAAGCAAAAAACCCGAGGGGGGGCGGATTCCGCCCCCCCCCTGCCGGGAATAGGGTTAACAGGGCCACCCCGCCTCGGAAGAGCGCCGGCAGTCCAGGCAATGCAGCACCGCCCTTTCAGTTCCCACATTTCCCCTTGTCCGCCTAGACGCGGGTCTGCTCACCCGGCCAAAATGTCTGCACTACTCGCGTCTCTTGAGTCTTCCTTCACATCAGGCGGCAGACGACACAGCAATATATACGGACCTTTGCAAAAGTCTTATCGTGACGTAAATCAGAGATAGGAGACGTATTTTGCTTACGTCTTCGTTTACCGATCATTGAAGCGATCTGGATCTGAGAGATGGAGTCCGCAATCAGCGTCTAGATTAATGCCTGAGACACCCAGCAGCTGTACGAGGGATCCACCCAGGGCACCCTATGAAAAGTTTGCCAGATGCATTCATATCTACATAACTGTTTCAACCGCAAAAATACTTACAGGAACCAGCAGTTACAATGGTCATGACTGGAGCCCAACCTGTTTTTGGCCGTAACCTGCGTTCTTTGTACCTCTTGGCCTTAAAATGAGTTTCATCGAATGCATGTTACCGAGACGACTCGACTGGTGTATATCAGGGCATTGGCGCGTATCAGTGTAGAAAAATATTGCCATGAACCACTTTTTGATGCTCCATGACGGAGCAGTCTACTGAAAATCGGGTATCGCCTCTGCAAATGTGACCCTTTACAGGAGGGGAGAAATCAGCTGTTTAATCCGGCTGCACACGGCACTAATGCCCCGAGTTGACGACCAGGCAGGCATAGGCGTAGAAAAAGCTGGACCCAGAGACCATCAACCACAATTTCTATACTTATGTCTTAGCTTTATTGCTTAAAAGCGATGCCTAAACGTAACTGACTTAACCAGCCGCCGCCTGGCGTGTATCTGTATCCGCAACCGCCTGGAGATGTCGAAAAGAGCATCGCCTCCTATCTCAAGATCTAACCGTCGGATCTCAACCAGTCTACCACCAATCGATAGCCCTGAGTCTTGCAACTCAGAATATGCTATGCTAGCCCTGGTCACATGACTGATGACGTCACAGGTCACGCAAAACACACAGCACGACGTCGGAAAAACTGGCACCGATTCATACATCATATCATCGGCAGTACTGGTCTCAGAGCCTTCAGTCGGGTATTGGGCATCAAAGGAAAGGTCACGATTTTCTGCAACAGAAACATGCCCTAATGCTAAAAAAATGTTGGACCAAGGCCAGCCTGGGTCAGGTGAATATTGGTCTCACTTTACCTGTCAAAAATGGACATTTATTCGCGGCCGCTTTGCTCTATGTCACACAACGGACTGAAGTGAAACCTGCGGATAATTAGTTTTGCATTACCTGCTTTTCATTCGGCCGAGGTCCGTCTAGGTCAGGTCAGACAAGGTTGCATTATTCTTCCTCACAAAGAGCGATAGTTGCTCCCTAAGATTCTTAATTTGGTGAAGTGCAAATTTGAAATGATTCCTCGTGATAACTAAATGCACTTTGTCTGCTCTTTGCCAGGTCAAGGTCAAGCCACGTCACGACAGACAGTCATTTTCCATTTTCCATATTCCATTATCACGTATCTCGAGCAGGCGTAGGGCCCGCGCACGGTTTCGTTTCCATGCTCTACAAAGTACTAAAAAATACCGAATATGTTCACTCGTTGCGGAGTCGCTCCGACAAACCCCCGGGGAAGTGCCACCCTATCGAGGACCCGGACGTCTTCACCGTGTGTCTTGCAGATGGCAAACGGGTTGAGACGCAAGGGGGTCATGGTCGATTCGAGGTATAATTTTAGGTGACGCACTGTGCTGAAACTTCTTTCCGTGGTGCATACTGTAGCCGGAATAGTGAACATGGGACGATGAAATTGGATGCATTTCGTCAGCATGGCACGCCGACACTCTTTGACTCCTTGAAAACTATAGCGACGTGAAACATTTTGAAGGCATCCAGTCCACCACAATGATCCTGCAGCATTGCACGCGGAGCCTCAACCGGTCCGAGTCCAGGCTGAAGTGGGCAGCAGTGCGCTCGGTTGCAGCAAGGTCGTCATCGGCCATTGCCAGCTGGGATTCAGCGGGGACCTTTTCGTCGCAGACGAAATACATTTCAGCCGGAGCGCTTCTCAGGCTGTCCATGGTCTCCAGATATATGGGACGGTATTTGTCCCTGGCGATGCCGTGTGCTGAGGCTCCACTCCCTCACCCAGTCGTCGCGGACGGCGCGTTCTCGCCAACCGGGGTTCGCGGCACCAGCCAAAACCCCGGTTTGGGTTTAGGTGGGCCCAAAAGAGACCGCTTGTGGGGAATTTGCCCATATTTCTTTTTTTCTTATAGGCGCCCGTCAAAACAACAATAATAATAATAATAATAATAATAATAATAATAATGAGCCTCGGCCGGGTCTCGTCGTGGACGGATGGTCCTCGGTCTTCAACGGTCCTGGAAATTCTTCAAGACTGACACACTAGATGTGTCAATATGCCGAACTACAAATATGCCAATTACATATCTGACAATTTGCGAAGAGTACGGGGTGGGAAAGCATGTGGAAAAATTGGCGTTGTCTCTCAGGAAAATCCTGGTGGTTTTTCTGTAGACAGATAAAGTAGAAGTATGCCAATAGTTGTTTGGTTCTGTCTTCTGGCTTTTCACAAAATCGTTTATATATATATATATATAACGACAAGGAAAAATTAATACGTGTACGTGCGTCCACTATTTGCGGCTTCTTTCTGGCAGGAGTATTCAGAGTTTGATGTCAAACTTCTTTGGAAACACAATATGTTGTGTTTGAATTTAGGAGTCGTAAAAACGGAGATGACAGTGGTTTAAATTACATTAAATCGAATGCCAAACATCTTGGGGGGCAGCCAAATCAGAACCCCGTTCCTTGAACTTGAACAACATTGGGCCCCAATGCCGAGCACCAGTTTTGGCAGATATGCTGTCCTAGAACCCCTAGTTTCGTGCAACTTTCACAATATTCTAGAACTGGCTTTGAAGTTTCCAGAGCCACCCTAAGATGTACTGAGCAAACTGAAACTTCGGGTACTGTTGCTCCATTCATGCTGCCAGCCCAACAAAATTTAATGAAGTCTGCCGTGGTTTCAAGTGCAGTGTATACGGTATTTGTACCTATTCCGGTAGGTTATGTATTTGTCTACATATCTGCCTACCTATTGTCTACCTAGTGCTATGATGGCAGGTACTTGGTAGCCTTAACACGCGCACGACCGTCGGTCCGTTTCGAACATGGGCGACTAGGGAAGGGGGCAGATGACTGCCCCCCTCTAACTCACGAACGGTTGGTCGCACGATAAAAATAAACACACCCTTCGAAAGCTTGTGACGAGTAGAGCTCGAAACTGGTCTCATTTTTAGTTTTAGATAATATGTTAGATAATATGTAAGTCAATTTACGCCCTATATATGTTTTCTCTTAGCCGACTGCATGAGACCGAGAAACGGCCTGAATCTCAAGGGCTATGACTAAAAACGCGTAGGTAAAGGCACCAGTGCACAAGAAAAGGTCCGCGGATGCCGGCACACGTCTAATTTCCCCAGATTTGTTCAATATATACGCCGAAGCGTTGAGTTAAAGAAACGGCAGTTCTCCCGCCAGCTGTCGGTGTGCGCCGCTGCCGTATGCGGTACCAAATTGACGGGAACTAATTTTAGCGTTCCTTTATTTTCCCAAAAAAGACGATCTTTGTCAATTTTATTGATCTTTGTGGTTCTTGTGATGGTTTCTCATGCTCAAATTTTGGAAAAATTGATTAGTTACCAATGTACACAATTGGCGGAGCTTTATTTGCGAGAGCCTGTTTATTTCCAAAATATGCTACTTTTTCAAACTTTTTGAGGTTCCTGGTATTATTTACGTCTGTGCAAGCTAGTTCTGCCATTTTCTACCCATTCTGAGTAATTCATGGTCGATTTTGACGGTGGTACGTTTAGGCTTACTACAGTTATTCGTGACCTGACCTCAGGTCAATGCCTGGAAGTCATTGATACTTTGCCCAATGACGGTAACTGGATGTCTGCTTCACTCCACACTAAAAATGTTGTGAAATATTCCGTCAATTTCCGAAAAAACGGCGACATGTGTTAAAAATGGACTTAACCTTAGGTCAATGACCCGGAAAATTCCGAAAAATCTGAGATAGCAGATTTGTTGCGTCTATGCAGATCACTAATCCCTGAAAGTATTATTGATATATCTTGTTTTGCGAAAAAGTTGCAGGACGCTAAACTTTTTTGGAATAGGTCCGTTTGACCTGACTTAGGTCAGGCACCTGACCTGACCTGAGGTCAAAATTTTGACACGACATGTAAAATTGATGAAGCAAAAGGTACACAAAGTTTCGCGACTCTGTGTTTGTTGGTTCTCTTGTAATCCCAGAAAAGCCTCAGGGGACAGTCAACTGCCCCCCCCCCAGTCGGGGACGGGTTAATGTACAGCATTATATATGAAGTGTTCATCTAATAATGACCTAATTCAGGTTGCAGTCATATTTGCTCTATCACTTCCAGCCGACGCTATCGCTATTTGATCTGCGGCAGATGCAGCGAGAAGCAGGCGGCAGCTGCAGCGGGCAGCAGGCGGCAGCTGCAGCGGGCATCAGGCGGAAGATCACGTCGAGCAGCCCTCGGTGGCTGACAGCCGCAGACCTCGCCGCTCGCTCAGCTCCCGGAAGCCGACAGTAACAGCAGCCACTTGAGCCGCTCGAAGCAGCTCAAGCGGCAAGCGCCGACCAGCAGCCAGGCCGCAGACGACCAGTCAGCAGCAGTACAACAGCCGGCAATAGTTTACCAGAAGAGTGTAGTCCCATCCGCCGGGCAGAACGCAGCACCGCTGTCACCAGGACGTAGTCGGTGCTCTTCCTTAATGCCATGGCTGACAAAACCAGAAGTAATTGGCTCGCTGTACGCGTCGGTCAACGGATATCGTGCCACGCGGATACATTACAGGGCACCCCATTTCTATCCGCACTCGTGCCCCGGCCCACCTTGTTTGTTTGTTTTCTGTCCTCTCTTTCGACGCATCAGTCAGACTTGATCATTAGCGTCGTAGTCGGAAGCCGGCTACTCATGTGTCAAGCGTGCGTCTCGTGGAACGTATGATATATATATATATATATATATATATATATATATATATATATATATATATATATATATATATATATATCTGTGTATATATATATATATCACATATCGTGTGTGTGTGTGTGTGTGTGTGTGTGTGTGTGCAAGTTTCGTTGAAGACAACAGCGTATCCGGCGTTGGGTATCTTTTTTTTGGGCGCGTTCAAGTTTTTGAATAATATTCTTCGCTTCATTGGTGTGCTCGTTTAGAACGGTGACTAGAGGCATTATAATTAAGAAACGCAAATTACGCCACTCATTCTATACCTTTATTCATATTAATATTGTCGTTTTGTCTATGCTATGGCCCAGCGGCGGACCATCATACAGGGACAGCGTTCCGCGTGCGTTGATTTGCCTGTTGAATATCGAGCGGCCGACCACTGCGGCCGACCAGACTACCGACCAGACGTGGCGGGCGCCGCCCCGCCCTGCCACGGAGAGTGTCATTACAATCAATAGTCTGTCAATACACGATATCAATATCAATATACAATATCATTATACAATATCAGCATCATTACAATATACAATCATTATCATTAGAGCACATGTGCATCGAGCCTTAAAACACTGTAGCACGTGGTCCCTCGTCCACCAGGAACCGCGCAGGATAAAACAAACACTCACGAACAACAATTACACCATATCATCGATTGACAAACACATACAAAAGGACATCACCGAACACCTAAAGCCTTTCAAACAACCCAAACGAGATATTACCACCTTTCACCAGTATTACAAAAACACCATGTCATCAGGACACAAAACAGACGAACAACCACTGCGAAACATCAGACGTAACTGCCAGACAACATAACCATCAAACCGCTTGAAAGTAAACATCTACTACCAAAGTCACACCACATCATCACTGATCGCCAAGAACAACACTGCTCACGACCCAGGAACACTGGAAGAGACCAACGCCATCTACCACTGTAAATGCACCATAGGAGACTGTGCGCTCCTACCCAATAGTGCGTACATCGGCCTCACAACCACAACACTCAGCCGACAACTCACTATGCACCTACAAAACGGCGGCCCACTCACACACGCTGAGAAACACCACAACACACCACTTACCAGGAAAACACTAGTAGATAACACAAAGATCCTGGCCAAAACACAAAACAAGCGACTCCTCAACGCCCTAGAAGCAATCTACGTATTGTGTATATACCGCGAGGGCGAAACTGAATAATGTTCGAAGGACCTGAATAGAATAATTTCTTGAAAATGTCTTAGGATAAGACGAAACGTCGATATTAATATCAATAAAAATATAGAATGAGTGACGTAACTGCGCGTTTCTTGATTATTATGACCCTAGGCACCGTTCTAAATAAACACACCAGTGAGGCGAAGGATATAATTCGAAAACTTCATTGCACCCAAAAAAAGATAATCAACGCCGAATACGTTGTTGTTTTTAACGAAACTTGCATATTAGGGGGATCGAAAATACATTTTTTGTCGCAAAACAACTTCTTAGGGGTCAAAACGCGTGCGCGTGGATCTGAAAACACGGAAAATAAGGAGTAAAAAGATATTAAAAATATTCTAGAAAGGGCGCACGAAGCGTCTTTGAAGTGAGTTTCGCCGTCCCGAGCATTAAAGTCTCTATTGGTTTAGCATTACGCATAGCAAGATAGCACCTCGGTCACCATCCACCGTAGCTGTGCGTAGCTTTGCTGGCCTTTTAGTGTCTGTAGTTTACGGATAGGTGATGAGCATGGATTTGAGCAAATAACAGGGGACTGCCAGGTAAAATAAAGTGGTAGACAGACAGTAGCCCTTACGAGCTAAGACCGCGCACCAGTGAGCCTCACGACGTGCGATAGATGCGGACTACAGAGTCCGAGTCGAATTCGTGGGCTTCCCACACATATCGTTGCCCATGCTGCTCATCTCTGAGGACGCTCTTGGAAACCTTGATCGGTGCCGGTAAACGATACCTCGCAGCGAAGCGCTTTGTTGTCATCAGAGAGCGGTCGAATCAGACAGACACGGCAGAAGAGTAGCGCGCTGGTCCCTGGACTGTGGCGTGGTGACCAGAGATTTAGTACTCGGGTGTGTTCCGTCAGCATTCGGATCGCAGGGGGTGACATTCTGTGACATACTGTGACAGTGACATTCTGAACTGAGCTAAAATGAGTAATCCAGGACCATCAACAAGACAGAGAACGAAACACCCTCTGCTGCAAACAGGCCCGGACGCTCTTCCCATAAACCGGCTACCGTGGAAAAGACAAGTGTATGCCTTTTACGTGAAGACACGGAGTGAAAGGACAACGCCTTCTGGAAAGAAGCGGACAAAACGAGAAATAGCAAAAGCAGTCAAGGACGCCATACTAGACATCTGGGACAGAGCCAGTCTTATTACGTGGATACCAGTGGACGACGGAGAGGCGTCCCAAATGGGTGACACGTCGGCTAAGACCGAGAGAGAGATGTTAAATGTTATTTCGGAGAACAGGATAACTCAGAACGTAGAAAGACTGGCCATAACGGGGAGAACCTCATGAAATGGTCTTCGAAACGCGAACGGGGCAAGGGTTGAAAGTTCGTGAATATGCAGCGAGAGTACGATGGCTTATTTGGCATCATGTGGTGCCGATGCGATCTTGCTGATGTCCCCTGTGGCACGTGCCCAGCTTCTAAAAGGGTGCAAGCTCAAGAAGTAGCTTTCCTCAAAGACCAGCGAGGAGAGAAAAAGCTCTACATAGGCGGCGTTGACCGGAAGACAACTGAGGAAAATGTCCGAAGGCAGAAGAGAAGGGGGAAAAGAATGAAACTAGCGGGA
Source organism: Capitulum mitella (assembly GCA_030062745.1). NCBI lineage: Eukaryota > Metazoa > Arthropoda > Thecostraca > Pollicipedomorpha > Pollicipedidae > Capitulum > Capitulum mitella. Next base: position 19,189,238 of record CP099847.1, on the reverse strand, counting down.
GAGACAGAAGAGGGACAGGCAGCACGATACTGAGGAAAAGCAACTGACCGAAGGGGATGCAGATGACGACGATGATAGCAGTGAAAAGTGTCAGACAGGTGATACGGAGGCAGCTGATGCAAGCCGCTCTTATTCACCTAGTTCCGATGATGACGCGGACGATGTCGCCGTACAGAACCGACATCAGCTTCCGAATTTTTCGCGGATGTGTCATCGGTACGGTATCTCTGATCGTTCCGCGGCTTGCTTGCTGAACGCAGCTTTGGTTGATTATGGGATAATCACAGAGCACAACAAGGCTGAGCTGACAGACCGCAGCAAAATCCAGCGACAGAGAGACAAACGGGGTAAAGAAGAGGTGGTTGAAAGCTCATTGCAAAACCGACGTGACCGCTTAGCAGGATTCTATTACGACGGTAGGGAGGACAAGACGCTGCAGAAAGTTGGTAAGAAATTGACGTTTGCCAAAGAACTGCACGAGATAGTGGTTACTGAGTCCGGCCATCGGTATGCCGATCACATGTCTCCAAATAGCGGAAGTGCTGCAGATATCGCGAAGGAGTTGCTGGACGTGATATGGGACAACGATGCGCATCCAATGGTGCTTGGATCAGACGGCATAGCGGTAAATACCGGCCGCAACAGCGAACAGGCGAATCGAACTGGGTGTAGGCCGTCCGCTCCAGCAAGCTATATGCGGCATCCACATCAACGAACTGACGCTGAGACATGTGTTCAAGGATGCTGATGGTGGAACGAATGGTCCAGCATCCTTCCACGGACCAGTTGGCAAAGCCTTTCAGAGAGATCTGACCACACTGCCTTTGGCTAAGTTTGAGCCATCGCTAGTTCCTTCAATTCCGGTAGAAGTTCGGAATGAGATGAGCAAAGATCAGCAATACCTGCATGACATGTGTAGGGCCGTTCAGGCAGGACCAGAAGGTGTTACCCAGTGCTTGTTGGCCTTAGAACCAGGGGCCATCCATCAAGCCCGTTGGGTTACACTTGTAAATAGAGTACTCAGACTGTACCTGTCCACAGAGCCTACAGCACCGGCGCTTGTACGGCTAGTACATTTTATACTAAACCAGTACGGCCCCGGATGGTTCAGGTACAGACTGCACTCAAATGTCAGCGACGGAGTGAAGAACCTGTTCTTTCTGATATCGCTGTCAAGAAAGCTGCCGGAGAGAGACCGTAACATCACGCAAAAGGTGCTTCAGCGCAACGGGTTCTGTGCCCACAGTGAGCATGTCCTGATCGCTATGCTGGCCGACGATCCGCAGGAGAACAGGATGCTGGCGGTAGAGCGCATAAGGAGATGTCGAACCAGAAGATGCCAGGACCAGGATCCAGATGGCATACGCCAGTTCGTTATCCCTGACATCAGCTTCCATGCCGAGGAGTTCCACCACATGATTGACTGGCAAGATACAACGGAGCCACCTTTGGTCATGGAAATGTCAGACGAGACCATCGCGGCTGTTGTGGAAGCACCAATGGATTTCAGTGACTTTCCCTGCCACTCCCAAGGGGTCGAACGATGGGTGAAAGAAGTCACACAAACGGCAGAGAAGAAGGCGGGACACAGTGGACGTCATGCACTGATACTGGCAAAAGCCCGGTCCAGGACTGATCTGCCAGTGATGGACACGAGGAGGGACTTCTATGACTGGCTTCGAGTGACAAGTGACCTCTGAGGCTGGTTTATTAGTGTCAGCGGAGTTTGTTGTGGAATGTCATTCATCACAAATAAATAGTCCTGGTTTAACGTTGTGTCTGGGATGGCGTTTCATGAATGGTGAAGATAATAATGATGATGATGATGACGATGATGATGATGGTGATGACGACAATTATGATATGTTTCGATGGTTGCCGACATGACGCAAACAGCGTTTGTTCGGCGCATGCGCTAAACGCCAAAATTATCACTCACAGGATTCACATAGACTTTTGAAGGGTTACCTTCTTGTGCAAAATGTTTAAAGCAATGGAGACTTCAACGCCTAGAAGGCGTATTCCTGGTCCCAAAAATGCTTCGTGCGCCCTATCTAAAATATTTTAAATATTTTTTGGTCCCCATTTTTCTTGTTTTTACATTCACGCGCACGCGTTTTGGCCCCTAAGAAGTTGATTTATTTTTTTCGATCCACCCTATTGCATATCCAACAACCTGCTGCCTAAATTTTCAAATATATACATATAAGTGCGCATATATACCCCATTTCTTCCGCAACATATCCCATTTCTTCATGCATATGTATGCACAATTGGCGACAGCAGAAAGAAAAACTTCACAGCAGACAGCCGAGCTGAAAAGGTGGATCAGTTGAATACTACTATTTTGCAGCCATGACATTAAACACTTATGAAACGCCTGACGGATAGTACGACCTGAAAACAATAAGTGTCTTAATTTTTATTCATATTTGTGAGTTTTCCGTCAAACACGAACTGGGCCTAAGTGTGCTAACAAAGCAGCGCAACCGAAAGGAGGACTGATAGGGGGCAGCCCCTTCCCGTCAAATCCGGCCAAAACCCGAGACCCCTTCGTGCGCAGCGCGGAGAGGCCCCGGATTGAGCTTGGAAGGTGTCCCTCCGCGCATAGCGCGGAGATTTCCTAATTTCTCTGCTTTGGGGACCCTCGGACAAGGGGCAACATCAGTGGTGTCGATTGTATTCTTTTGAGAGGGCCCCTCTCCCAGTTTTTTCTGCTGGTTTTAGAGGGAAATGGGCGAAAACAAAGAAAAGAGCGGCCGCAGCAGATGGTAGGCAGAAAGCAGAGAATAAAGCACAAAGTGACGTATCTGTCCATCTTTTTATATGTATAATATATATATATATATATATATATATATATATATATATATATATATATATATATATATATATGTATATATATATATATATTAGCATAGGTGGGCATCGTTACTAAAAAATGTAACTTCGTTACCCGTTACTCCGTTACTAAAAAAAAACAGTCCGTTACTCGTTACTCCGTTACTCTGCCTTAAAAAGTAACGGAAGTTACCGTTACTCCGTTATTCCGTTACTTTTTTAAATGCAGTGAAAACCAAGCGAACGCGGGTTTTAAGTTTTTTATGCTGCTTTGTGGTTGTAAAACGCATTCCATATACAAAGGGAAGAAACAAAAAGCGCTTACCCAAAACACTCCGCTAGCTGCCCACTGCCCTCACCAGCCGTTGTAGAGTCGGCGGCGCCGGAACAACAGCCGCGGCGGGTATTCTACCACTGTGTTAGCCACAATGTTCAAACTAATGAATTCCTGTTCATTGCCCGCGGCGCCGACGGAGCGGGAACAACCGGCGCTGGAGCGGACGCATGCAAAATGCGACGAACAGCGGACATCTATCGACTGGGTTTGATCAACAATGCCTCTCGAAGTATCCGCCCTGAACATAATGGTCTCCGTTCAGAGCTCGTTTCGGTCTCGCGAACCTCTTGTTTTGTTTTGAAATTATGTGTGTGTATTAGTTTGTGTACGAGCGCGTGCGTGGAGGTAAGATTCCTGATACCCCTGACGGTTTTTTAATACCAAACGACGAAGGACTCAAAAAAACATGACTGAT